>QRFB01003484.1:18709-48736 GCA_008931105.1 Oenanthe javanica | reverse complement strand
ATACTTTAAAATCTATATTCAATATATATCAATTTATATTTCTATAGTATTTTATGTATTTTATATCGTATCACATANTAATATATATAAATAATTTTTTTAATATATATAATATATAATTATATATTTTAAACCCATTTACAGTTATAAGCTCATTTATATATTTTTATACATACACTTATAGTTATAAGCACATTTAATTTGATTCAATTATATTTTTTAATTAGCTCAACTCTAATGTTTATTTTAATTTAATAAATTAATATATACACTATACATGGTTATACTTTAAAATCTATATTCAATATATATCAATTTATATTTCTATAGTATTTTATGTATTTTATATCGTATCACATATATCACATAAATAATATATATATACAATTTAAAATTTATTCTATTATTTTTTTAGTGTGTGTATATATATTCATTAAATAATATATTTATACAAATTTTATATAATTGTAAAAAAATTATAGACATATATAAAAATATCATTTGAGTTTAATATTATTAAGATAACAAAATTAGATTGAAAAGATAAATAAAAATTAATTTTAAAAAAATAAAGTAGGTTTAAATCCCTTTAACTCTTAACTCAATTTAAAAAATTTAAATTAATTTTTTAATATGTTTTTTGCAATTTTTTTTGAATTTTTAATATAAATTTAAAAAACTTATTAAAAATCAGATTCGGATTCGGATCCGGATATTATCCATATCCGGATAGTATTCGTCGGATCCGGATTCAGATATTAACCTTTAAAAATTTTCGGATTCGGATACGGATACAGATACCAATTTTCGGTTTCGGATTCAGATACAAATATAGATAGATCTGTATCCGAATTATCCGTTTGACATCCCTAGATACACGTCGGCGTGGTACTCGACGACACACTACTACCGGGAGACCTAAGGGTTGACTGAAGTATGTGCATGTTGATCCTCATGCCGGGACGTATTATGATCATGTTTTGAGAGCACCCGGGTCTTCAGATGTCCCTAGATCTCCAGAGGCATCGCCGACTCACTCGTTAGGTGGATGGAAAGCTTGGACAAGGGTCCTTCATATCACTAGTTCAAGATGGGTGGTGAAAGTGGTTGAACAGGTATGTCAGAGGGCATATCATCTGCCGGTGGTCGGAGAGGTACAATAGAGGGCACATCATCGCCCATTCTTATCTGCATCTGTCGAGGCACACCAAAAATCATTCCTACATTATCATCACAAGTCATATCAACTATGTAGTATCCCGATTCAAAATTACATACACGTAACTGGAGATATTTAAAATTCATCTTCAGATTCCAAGACGAACTACTAATATTTATTAATCCATACACCAATTCCATCAACTCTTCATAAGAAGTTCCCCATTTAATATACTGCTTTCTTTTAGGATCTTTAGTAGTATATCTTATATCATCATTTCGTCTAATAATTTCCCCATCCAAAAAAAAATTAACGTTAACCCAATCTTCTATTTTTCCTATTTTTGACAGAATAAACTTATATTTCAATAACGATTAATAATTTTACATTAACAAATCATGTAACGCCCCGAAATCCCGACCTAGCAGTTTCAGGTGTCACGACATACCTCATCTCAAAAAGGATAAGTACAAAACTTACTTGATTGTAACGATACAACCAACAATCAACACATAACTCACCTTTGCAGAGGAACGACGATGTGCCAAGCGTAACCTAGGATCCACACACCACGAGTCTAAATATAACATTACACAACTCAAAAGTAATATTATTACATGCCATAAATCTCTCGTTGTCTAAAGCAGCTAAACTAGTTCGACATCTAGACCAAGAGGCTATAATAACAGGGTTTAACAACCCGCAACTCATCAGCTCTGGATAATCCCCTTCCCCTTATCAGCTGGATTGGGTTCTCAATGTTTTCACGTTTAACTGTGAACAAAATCACAAAACAAAATACACAAGTATGAGCGAATGAATGCTCAGCAAGTACACCACTAGAGTGGTCAACAAATAAATAAATATATCTCAAATGTAGCAAAGGTCATTAATGAAACTTACCTCAGCTTCCTGTCTTATTAGGGAATCACTAAATCAAAATATAAGAACAGTTTTCAAGACAACCATGCCTTTAAGTTATTCAATATACAACATTAGAAATGTAAAGTTATTCCACAAAAGAAATGATAACAAATGTTTTTAAAACTAGTTGGTTCACCTTATGGTATTCTATAGTATGATCAACCACTATGGAAATATCACCGCCCATGATACCCCCATGGTATGATCACTACCATGTCCCAAGTATCACCCTCGTTTGCTACCATTCTGGTCCCTCTCTCAGACCCTAGGCAACATCAGTGCCCAAATATAAAATAAAATTAAATATGTCATTCCCATTCACAAGACTCTTCACGGAATGTATACACAGTGTCCGTGTTGACCAGTATAGATGAACTCCTCCTCAATCTCAATATCTCGTCTTAACAGAATTCACAACAATAGATCACAATAATTTATTTTAATCTGACCTCACTTTTAGTGAGTCAGTTGCTCTAATAGTGCTATTGGCCTGAACAATGGATCAATAAGATTTATATAAATATAATTGAGTTCAAAAAGAAAAACCTCGAACCCTGTACAGAAAGGACTGTAACTACCTCGAATACAATGAGAGTAGCTATTCAAAAATAACATTTTATAAATACAAAGCTTCCTCGAAATATGGAGTACAGCTAAACACTCGAAAGAAATAATTATCTAATTGTAGGACAAGAGCAATATTTGAATTTAACCTAACCGAGTAAATTGTTTGGCATCTCAAGAAATAAATCTCATTATGAGGGAATACAGGGTTATTCAAAATAAAGCTTACATAGTCAATGAAACAGAGTAAATCTCAAAATGAAAATAAACAGGGATTTTGAAGTCAAAACAGATAAAAATTCCATAAACAATTCTCTTCTCAAAATCAATAAATATGCTCTTTAAAATTCCACAAATATCTCAATAGTGGAGATAGCAGTGAACTTGTCTCATGTCCATCGAACTCAAACTATTAAAATAAAAACAGTGTNTTTCAAGACAACCATGCCTTTAAGTTATTCAATATACAACATTAGAAATGTAAAGTTATTCCACAAAAGAAATGATAACAAATGTTTTTAAAACTAGTTGGTTCACCTTATGGTATTCTATAGTATGATCAACCACTATGGAAATATCACCGCCCATGATACCCCCATGGTATGATCACTACCATGTCCCAAGTATCACCCTCGTTTGCTACCATTCTGGTCCCTCTCTCAGACCCTAGGCAACATCAGTGCCCAAATATAAAATAAAATTAAATATGTCATTCCCATTCACAAGACTCTTCACGGAATGTATACACAGTGTCCGTGTTGACCAGTATAGATGAACTCCTCCTCAATCTCAATATCTCGTCTTAACAGAATTCACAACAATAGATCACAATAATTTATTTTAATCTGACCTCACTTTTAGTGAGTCAGTTGCTCCAATAGTGCTATTGGCCTGAACAATGGATCAATAAGATTTATATAAATATAATTGAGTTCAAAAAGAAAAACCTCGAACCCTGTACAGAAAGGACTGTAACTACCTCGAATACAATGAGAGTAGCTATTCAAAAATAACATTTTATAAATACAAAGCTTCCTCGAAATATGGAGTACAGCTAAACACTCGAAAGAAATAATTATCTAATTGTAGGACAAGAGCAATATTTGAATTTAACCTAACCGAGTAAATTGTTTGGCATCTCAAGAAATAAATCTCATTATGAGGGAATACAGGGTTATTCAAAATAAAGCTTACATAGTCAATGAAACAGAGTAAATCTCAAAATGAAAATAAACAGGGATTTTGAAGTCAAAACAGATAAAAATTCCATAAACAATTCTCTTCTCAAAATCAATAAATATGCTCTTTAAAATTCCACAAATATTTCAATAGTGGAGATAGCAGTGAACTTGTCTCATGTCCATCGAACTCAAACTATTAAAATAAAAACAGTGCTGGCCCAGAATTAAATCTAATCGCAACTCCAATTCTCACCTTTTAATCACATCAATAATAATTATTTAGTCACCCATATTTAATCGGACTTTAAATATCCAAATAAAATATTATTCATCAAATAATCCTCTTTTCATCTCAACGTCCCTAAATAATCTCATTCTATTATAATTCCTGAAATATCAAACTATTTCCCGAATATAAATTAACCATCTATATTATTCTCGAGTTATTCTAATTAACACTGATGAGACTATCTCCGTGTCTCACTCACGATTTCAAATACCAAAATCATCTCGATTTCACATTTATTAACGCTACTCTTCTCGAAATAATTTTCACAATTATTAAATCTCCAATATATTCTCATTTCCCATTTTAATCCCTTATTAATATTACAAAACTCCTCTCTTTTAATAATTACCCATCAACTTTCTATTTTTAAATAATCATTTCTTCAAAAATATACCAACACCCCAATTAAAAGTTTTTTTCTACCATTAATCACCAAAAATAATTCTCACACCAACAAGATATTTTTCTCCAATTTTAATCCACTCCCAACAATTAAATAATTTAACTCCCAAATATTCTCCAAAAATATTACTATTAAAACAATTTCATAAATATCCCCAATTTTCAAATAATAAAATATTCATCCTCACCAACTCACCACCACTACAGTGGTGGCTGTACGGTGGCTCGGTGGCCGGCCGGAATCCAGCGGCATCTCCGGTCACCACGACTGCAGCCACCACCCTCTCTCCCACCAATCTCTTCTCTTTCCCTCTCTCTCTCCTCCTTTCTTCCCACCTTCACCTCTCTCTCCTCTCGATCTCTCCTCTGCCTCCGTCATCTCTCTCTCAGTCTCCACTGAACACACACACACACAATCGTAGAAACACACATACATACATAGATACTTACACACAATCATATATACACGCACAATCATTATCTCTTCTTTCTCCCCTCCAATTCTCCACCTGCTGCCATGACCAACACCACCACCACCGGCCTCTTGCCGCCGTGGTGGGGTCATCCCGACCCCTGCTCTGTTTTGGTCAACCCAAATCCAACACCAAGCCCTCATCTCCAATTCAATTACAAAACCCTAATTCAATTTACAACCAAACCCTAATTTCATTTATTCATACAAATACCAACCCAATATTCTAAAAAAATTGATGTAATTATTAAAATCAAAATTAATTGTAAGCAACTCAAATAATCCATGATCTCACAAATAAAAATCAAATCTGAAGCTAGTAACTAATTGCGGGATCATACCTTAAGTAAAAACGTAAATACGAGTAAACTTTCCAAGAACCTTCACCAAATTTATTCCTCGGAATCCAATGAAAATTATATGCTTGCGTAGAGTGACTCCCGTAGCTTCCAAATCCTCAATTGCATGTACGATCAAGTGATCCTTGAATTTTGTATAAATTTTTAAAGATTTTATCCCTTCTCTCTTTTTTCTCTAAAAAATGGTTCTTGTTAAATGATTTCTAATTACTCATTTCCTAAATCTATAATTATACAAATGGGCTCTAGTTGGGCTTCTAATAAATAAACTCCTTTTTATTAAATCTAGCCCAATATAAAAATATATTCCATTTATTAGTAAATCCAAAAGCTCATTTAAATAAATGGAACCCAAAATCTATTCTCCAAATTTATTCTCTTTAATAATCCAAAATAAGTCTTGATATGGGCTAAAAATAAACCCTAAAGACACCATTGATGTAGCATTAATTAGACCTAGTTTGGTCCAAAAGGGAGACCCATTTAATGAGATTCGAGACACTAATTATTAAATAATTTTGTAATTAATTAATTAGCTAAATATACAGTTAATTAATTATGTCCAACTACAAGGAAACAACTCGAAGGAGTAGCCCCCAAGATACTTCAATCAACAAGGAGACATATTCTTACATGGTAACTACTTCAATCACAAAAAGGATCCAGAATCCTTCAAGAAGGTGCCTTGTCTGCCAAGGTTCCTATCCCTAATATGATTCTAAGACTATCACCGTCTATATAAAGGGCCTAACCCCTCATTCTTAGAACTACGTCTAGCTTGATTCTCATACGCACTGAGATACGTAGGCATCTTGTGAGGGTAGAACTAAGTCACGAAATACAAGTGCAACTATTAAAGCTCGATAAGCTCTGACACATATCGCAATAAGTACATCCTAGATTTTGTTCCATAACATTTGGCACCGTTTGTTAGGGATTGTGGTGTAATCAACTAGTGTACTTAGTTTAAGTTTAATAAGCTAAGTTAAACATACTATCATATAATTATTGACAGTATAGTTAGTACTAACTTGTAGATAGTACATTTAAAAGTATTAGTTAAGTGATAGTACATTTGAAAGTTATTCTCTTGAATAAACGAATAAAAATGATTCATTTAGTAGAAGTTTACTAAGTGTTCATGCACAACATGATTCGAAACTCAGACAATAATATTTCAAGTACTCAAGCCTATGACAGTATATTACAAGTGACATCACATTTGAACAGCTGGAAGAAACTATTCCATCGATAGTAAACTTGGCGGAGTATCAACATTTGAAGACAACAAGTTTCACTGACAACAACTATTCCATTGACAGTAAACTTGGTGGAGTAAGAAGATTTGAAGACAACAAGTTTCATTGACAGCAAAGTTGGCGTAGTAGTTGACAACAGATTTGGAAGACAATATGTTTCATGGTCTATCAAGCATGACAGCAAAGTATGCGGAGCCAAAGATACCGTCACCAAAGGGAAGCTAAAAGTTGACAATAAACTTTTAGTGAAGCTGACAGTTTGTTTCAAGTAGCAGAGTAGATAGTGAAATTATAAGGAATGATTTTGACATTACTATCTAGTCTGTTAAGTCTACTACTGGAACTTGGGAGAATTCAAGCAAAAGGTAAAACGTGCTTCAAGAGTCAAAGATTTTTGCACATCTCAGAGCTGCTTTATCTGCAAATGGAATGAAGACAAATTTGAATGGAAAAAGAAAAGTTTCTATTTCAAACTTTGTTTTAGGAACAAGGGAAAGTACACTTGTAAGTGGGATATGTGTCTCAATATAAATACACATATCTCACAAGTACTTTCACTTATGCAACTGAGCTAGAATTTTCTCAAGTATAGAAACATTAGCAAACTCATTGTTATTTTATCTATCGAAGATGGAATTATTTTCCAGACAATTGTAATGAAACNGTTGTAGCAAAAGCAAAATTAATAAAATTAAATTTTGAAGTTTAAACACTTTGTCATTTTATCTGCTTAGTTTATTTGCATCTCTGACTAATTAATTATTACTCTTGGTGCTGTTAGCAAGAATTTTTAATAATTAATAAAGTTGCATTCAATCTCCCTTCTACAACACTCATCTTGATTAACAACTAGTATCCGAGCAGGAGGTTTAACATATTTAACCTGAAAAGTTTTAAGATGAGTGTACAGAAAGTAAGTAGCATAAAAATAGCCACCTTTGATAAAAAACATTACAATTTTTGGAAAAGAAAAATGATGTTTATAAAAATAGCCAACCCACTTTATCTTGATATTTTGGAAAATGGTCCTTTTATCCCTCAATCATATGTACCTGAAACCACAGTGGAAGGTGAGACAATACCTGTCCACTAAGTTCCTAAAAAGGTTTCAGAGTACAATGATACAGAAAAAGAAAAAGTATCTTTGGATGATTATTTATAGTTCATAATTATTTATGCAGTTGAAAATCTTATGTACAACAACATTGTCAACTACACAAGTGCCAAACAAATATGGGAAACCATTGAGATACCTTGTGAAGGAACAAAAGAGGTAAAAGACAACCAAAGGCAAATCCTAGTGTCTCAGTATGAGGTTTTTATGGCCAAGACAAATGAAGGGTTGACTGATATGTTTGAGAGGTTTAACATGTTGATAAATGACCTGCAGCTGCATGGAAAGTTTTATGACAAGAAGGGAGTAAACATGAAATTCATGTTGACACTTCCTGACCATATGGAGCACAAGGTTACTACCATAAGATAATGAAGGGATTTATCAAAAGTTTCTCTTGAAATTTATATGTCATATTTAAAACCTATGAGCTAGAGATGTTACAAAAGAGAGCTATTCAGTCTGGTAAAAGAGGAAAGATGACCAACACCTCAAATGCTCTGGTGGTTCAGGATCCAAAAATGCTGCAGCTCTAAGAACCCCAAAATCAATAACAGATCAAGATTAAAGAGGTCACTGATGAGGATGAGAGTATCACTTTTGAACTCAAGGATAGTGGTGAAGATGATTTCTACATCCTGGAAGAAGTGGACAACATGGAAAACAAAAAATGGCCTACATGGTAAGAAAGATCTCAAACCTGAGGTTCAAGAAGAACATGTCCTTCAAAGATAATACATCAAGTTCAACAAAGGAAACACATCAAGATCTGGAGGAAGTAACATAGGTGGATATAAGACATGAATGGTGGACAGATCAAAGATAAAATACTACAACTATAATGAGATGGGGCATTTTGTAACTGAATGCAAAAACTCAAAGCAAGTGAGAAGAAATGACAATGACTATGAGGAACTCAAGGCAAAGTATAATGCCTTTCTCAAGAAGCAACAAGGTAGGGCATTTGTAGCTGAAGGCAAATGATGGGAGGAATCTGATGATGAAGAGGAGGAAGAATTTGGGAAGTTAGCTCTAATGGAAAACTCTAGAGAAGAGTTACCTTTTTATCAAGAAAGGTACCTTTTCTTACTATTGTTGATATGACTGCATCTCAGTAGAAGAAAACTGTTGAAAGTTTAAGTTCTGAAATCTTTAATATTTATACAAGCATGTTAGTTGCTAATGAAGAAATTGTTAAACTATCAAATGCTAATGAATTATTAAAGTGAAAGAATGAAAAACTAGAAATAAAAAATAATGCCTTTGAGTCCTTACAACAAGAAAATGAGTTTCTAAAGAACAAGGTAGTTTGTGCTTCTCAGATTGTGGAGTTTCTCAGAAAATAGATAATTGAAAATGAACTTAAAATCAAACCCTACAAAAATTCTTCTTCACTGTTAAAATCTTACCAGGATGATAATACTGGAAATCAAAAGATATGTATAGGGTTTAACTATGAGAAGAAAAATGGCAAAAAGCATGTGGTAGAGGAGGACACTATTCTAGATAAACTTACTGTCAGACCCTCTATACTTAAGAATGTCAAGAAGCCAATGTTTAAAAAGGCTGAGTTTGAATTTGATGATGAATCTTTAATTCTTAAGCAAATTCTAAATGATGAGGACAATGTTATTGTTACACATAACTCTAGGTCAAAAGATACTGTCAAACTCCCCAAGACAGTTAATTTTAACCTTGACAGTACTCAGGGCTTAGAAGATACTGTTAATACTAGTAAGACAGCAAGTTCAGAAGTTGATGTCAAGTCAGTAAGATTAAAATATACTATCAAGACAGTTTCATCTAAACCTACTGTCAACACTAGTAAAACAGTAACTTCTAAACCTACTGTCGTGAAGACCAAGAAAAATAGGAATAGTACGTTGGGAATAAATGAGAAAAATGATTATGGTTATATACCTAATGCTCCAAGGAAATTGTGTAACAACTGTGGGTCCTCTAGTCATTTAAGTCATGTATGTACCAAGAATAAGTCAAAAGTAAAACATGCCATATCTGTTAATGGAAACTTGCATAATACTACTTTGTTAGATAAACAAGTATCTATTTGTGGAAATTTTGATTGCATGCCCTGTAAATTAAATATGTTGAGCATCTGTTTGAACATGCCTATTGTATCAAATGAAGTATGCTCACATAAGACAGTCAAAAATGAGAAGGCAAAGACTCCAAGCCCTCCTAAATCTAAGATGGGCAAGCCATCGAAAAATAAAAATTCAAAACCAAGTACTAAATCTAAATGGGTGGCCACATGAGTCATCCTAAAAGATGATGAAAGAAAATCAACTAATCCTACCATAAACTGTGATTTGGCTAAGCCAAGTGGACCCAATGAGAGTTGGGTACCAAAAGAAACTTGAAAAATTTACATTGCAGGGCAACATGAAAAATAAAAGAGTCATGTGGATCATTGAAAGTGGATGCTCAGGACACATGACTGATGATAAAACCCTGCTATCACAGTTCAAGGAAATGGTTGGCCCATGTGTAACCTTTGGTGACAACAATATTGGTTTCACAATGGGATATGGCATGCTGGAAGTTGGTAACTTGAAGATTGAGAAAATTGCTCTCGTGAATGGATTGAAGCACAATTTATTGAGTGTACTCAATTTTGTGAAAAAAGGGTTCAAAGTTGAGTTTGATCAGGACAAGTGCTCAATCGTCAACATGAAGATAGGAAAAGAAGCTCTTCAAGGAGTGAAAAAAGGGATCATATTCATTGCTGACGTTGACTTAGTAAGAAAGGACAAAATCTACTATTTTTACAACAAAGCTTCATCTTCTGAAAGCTGGCTGTGGCACAAAAAGCTTTATCATTTGAATTTCAAAGCAATGAATTATCTAATGAAGAGAGAATTGGTGAAAGGCCTTCCTCAACTTGAATTCTATCAAGAAGGATTGTGTGATAATTGTCAAAAAGGGAAGTTAAGGAGAGCTACTGACAAAAACACTCCCAGTGGCTCAATAATTGAAGATTTTTAACTTATTCATTTAGACTTATTTGGTCTTGTGAATGTGCAGTCACTGGTAAAGAAAAGATATGTCCTTGTAATGGTTGATGATTTTTCAAGATACACTTGGGTGAGGTTCCTGAAAACCAAGGATGAAGCTGCAGAAGAGATCATTGATCTAGTAAGAGTTCTTGAGAAGAATCCTAATTTCAAAGTTCAATCCTTGAGAAGTAATAATGGTACTGAATTAAAAAATAGTATCATGAATGACTTCTGCAAAGATAATGGTATCATTCAACAATTCTCTACACCAAGGACACTTCAAGAAAATGGTGTTGTGGAAAGAAAAACAGAACTCTTATTAAAGCTGCAAGAACCATGTTAAGTGAAGCAAACTTCCTACTCATTTGTGGGGTGAAGCTATTAATACAACTTGTTATACTCAAAATAGGACAATTGTCAATAAGGCTTTTGGAAAAATACCTTATGAGCTGCTAGCTGGAAGAAAACCTACTATCAAGTACTTTAATGTATTTGGAAGAAAATGTTATATCATGAAAGACTCAATAGAAGTCAAAGGGAAGTTTGATACCAAAGCTTATGAATGGATTTTCATGGACTATGGTATTGACAGAACAGCTTACAGAGTCATTATCATTGATCACAAAGTTATTAATGAAAGTATGAATGCCACTTTTGATGAAACCAAGTTTCCTGGTGTTGAAGGTAGTCAAGAATTAAAGTCCTTAGTCTTTGATAATCAAGGCTATTTGAAAGATGTTGATGATGACGAATCACCAAGAGTTGAACACACAATTTCTGGTCCAACTAAGGTTCCTAATCAATCTGAAGAGAATGAAGGAAATGTTCAAACAACAAATTACTCTAAGAATATTCCCATGGATAGTGGACTTGAAGAAATTGATGTTGTCAACAGTGCAAGAGCAAAGGAGGCTGTCAATCAACAGAATGCAGAAGATTTTGGAGATTCTACAAGAGAAACTAAGTGGAATAGGGATCACACAAATGATTTAATTATTGGTGATCCAGGAACAGGAGTAAAGACTAGAAGAAATGTGACCAATGAATGCATTTACTCCCGCTTCCTGTCTCAAGTTGAGCCTAAAACCCTAGATGAAGCCATTCTTGATCCAGATTGGATTAATGCAATGCAAGAAGAACTTAACCAGTTTGAAAGAAGCTCTGTTTGGAAATTGGTGCCAAGACCAAAGAATAAGTCTGTAATTGGCATTAAGTCGGTCTTCAGAAACAAGATGGATGACAGTGGAGTTGTCACTAAAAACAAAGCAAGGCCGGTAGCTAAAGGTTACTGTCAATATGAGGAAATTGATTATGATTAAACATTTTCCCCTGCTTCCAGAGTTAAAGAAATAAGAATCTTCTCATCTTTTATTGCATTCAACAACTTCAAGGTCTTTCAAATGGATGTAAAAAGTGCTTTCCTAAATGGAGAACTAGAATGAGAGGTTTATGTTGAACAGCCCCCGGTCTTTGAAGATCTAAATATGCAAAACTTTATGCACAGACTACTCAAAGAATTGTATGGTCTGAAGCAAGCCCCAAGGGCCTGGTATGACACCCTTTCTAAGCTTCTCCTTGAGAATAATTTCACAAGAGGGATTGTGGATAAAACCTTGTTCTACAAAAAGCATGGAAATGAAATCATACTAGTCCAAATCTATGTGGATGATATAATTTTTGGCTTAACAAATGAAGAACTGTGCAAATAATTCCCTGAGTTAATGCAGAACAAATATGAGATGACTATGATGAGTGAATTAGTATTTTTTTCTTGGACTTCAGGTCTATCAAAAGAAAGATGGAATATTCATTTGCCAAACTAAATATGTCAGAGATTTTTTAAAGTGATTTGATATGGAAGATTCATCTCCTGCAAAGACTCCAATCTCAACAATAACTCAACTAGACAAGGATTCAAAAGGAAAGAAGGTGGATAATAATATATATAGAGGAATGATTGGCTCTCTTCTCTATCTAACTGCTAGCAGACCTGACATCATGTTTGCTACAGGTCTGTATGCAAGGTTTCAGTCTGATCCAAAAGAGTGACATTTAATGGCTGTTAAAAGAATCTTTAGATACTTGAAAAGCACTTAAGATTTAGGCTTTTGGTATCTTAAAGAATCTGGTTTTGACTTAGTTAGCTACTCAGATTCAGACTATGCTGGATGTATAATTGACAAAAAAGCACTCAAAGTCTAAGCACATTGACATCGGACATCACTTCATTAGAGAGCATGTGGAGAAAGTCACAATCAAGCTAATCTATGTGTCCACATAGAAATAACTTGCAGAAATTTTCACCAAACCATTGGATGAAAAGACATTCAACAGGTTAGTGAGTGAATTGGGTATGTTAAATTTATCCTGTTAATATATTTCTGTAGCAAGTTGATTTAGTGATAAAAAATGTTAGTTAACTGAAATTCACTATGAATTAATGGCATGTCAAGGTATTTTGATTTCTCATCACAGTGGATATACATGATGAAATTTTACTGAGAGGTTAACTAATTTATTCTTAGTGATTTATCTCATATGGTGTTAATAAAAAATACTGTCAAGTGACTTAACGATATATTTTATCTATGATGTCATATTGTGATAAGTTACTATCAATCACTTGAAGGAGTCTTGACACATAGTATGCGGGACTGAAACTTACTGTCAATAACTTACTGTCAGTATTTATTGACAGTATAGTTTTCTAAAATCTCCGCATAACATATTGTCAACGGTTAAATTAGGGTTATTGGTTATTTATTTATTCTCTAACCACTAATGTTACTGTCAAGAGTGTTTGTGCTTTCTAGCGCATGAGTTATTGCAAAAAAGGGAATGGATTGGGCATAGAACTGTCAATTTAAATTGATTAAAATTTCTTCTTGATAGTTTCTATTTCATTTAATATGAATACAAATATTAAAATCACTCTCACTCTTTACTTCTTCTAAAAACTCTTCTACTCTCAAAAACTCTAAATCTTCTACTCTATTTCTTCAATCTAGTTTGTCTCGTTCTCTTTTCTATCCAAATTTCTTAACCTTTAACTTATCTACAATCATGTCTGGACCTCAAATAGTCTGTACAGTTGCCCAAACCAACTTCACCACTATTGCTACAGTGGGTGAAACCGGAGAAGCCTTCAAACCTTTTATTGGTTTCCTGAATAATTCCTTCTTGTCCTATGCCCTAACAGATAGCCCACTGTTATAAATCCCAAGATATCTCAGCTATGGACTTCTGCTACATGTGAGGGGGAGCAGGATGTAAGCACATTAACTTTCCAAATCAACAACACCTCCTACACCATTGACTCAACCCACATCAATGTTACTCTCCACGCTGAAGCTGAAGCAGGTTCACAATTCTAAGAGCTTGCCAGTGACATTCAGATGGCCAAATTCTTTAAATTGATTGGGTATACTGGACCCAAGACAAGCCAAACTTTAGTCGAGTGGTGTCCATCAGAGGGGATGGATATGAAGTATCTTGTCAAAGAGTGGAGCATGATAATAGATGCTGTCACTCAAGCCATGTCAAGCTAAACTAGCAGATGGAATGAAGTTTCTGCATACATCAGGAAAATTGAGCACTCTATGGTGCATAACTACCGAATCGACATTGGAAACATCCTGATGCCTCTCTTTAAGCTAATACTAGGCAAAAAGGAAAGCAGAAAACTATTAATATACTATCCTAGATTCTCTATGCTTATTATTAATTCTGTTATAGGCATAATTAATTTAGATAATGTATAATGTATGGAGTCTCCAACTTTAAAGAAAAACACCCACTTCATACTTTCTAGCAAACCCCTCAATTCTGAGTTGGGTCTGTTTATTACAGATCACATGAGGTCTATAATAAACTAAATCAATTTGAGAGGTTGTGGGAGATTTTCATCCCTTTTTTTAGGGATGAGAATGGAGTTGACCTCTCCATTCCTAACCCATACTCACAACCCTTCAAATCTGTTAGATCCTCTAGACAATCTAGGGTTGTTAGCCAAGAGTCTGTGTCCTCTCAACAGGTCAGGTCTGTACAAAGAAGAGAACCTCAACCTCTAGGTTAGAAATTGTTACTAAAGTTGTTGAGGGAGTAACTGCACATAGTATAGCAAATAAGGATGGAAATGTCAATGAACCCACAGAGGGTCCTGGTGTGCCTAAGAGGAAGAAGGCAAGGACATCAACCTCTCCCACATAGTCTTTGCCCTCTAAAAAGGACACATAACTTAATTGGGAAAATAGATCCTTTCTAGGTGTCTCCTTTCAACAAGGACACCTATTGAACTTGACCAGTCTTCCATGACACCATGTACAGAGTGTGCACCCCATGTTGAACTCACTCAACATGAGCCTCCACTTGTAGTTACACACAACTTTTTTTAGCACTGAGAGGAATCCTCATTTCAATATGATGCTTCTCATTTTAATTTTGGGGGGCAGCCTACCATGGAGTCTCTCTTTTGCATTACACAAGAACCTTCCACTCAAAGGATGGAAGATACTATCACTCCATTGGGACAAGATACTATCATAGTCTTTGTTGCTGTTAATGACACATTTATTGTCAACAATCCTATTGACAGTAACTTTGAAGCTGAAGATAATGTCAACTCTCCATATCCTAACAGTAACTCTCCTAGATCTGCAGCTCCTCAAGATAGTGATTTAGCTCCTATCTCCTCTATCTAAAGGTAAACTCCAAATCTACAGTGCAAGGTGTACATGCTCAGTCCCTTGCACCTAGGGTGAGTGAGGGAGTGAAAAATAGCAAGAAAAAAAGAAAAGAGAGAAGTTAGCTTAAAACATTAGAGAGGCTGGGAAAGTCTCTGACAAAAAGATAGGGCCTTGAGCATGACCATAAAATAAAAGAGAGCACAAAAAAATCTAAGGCTCTAGGCCCTGAGAGTGAGTGTGTGAGGGATGATGAGATCATCCATAAAAAATAAGTGTGTGTGAGAACCCCAACAACCCCTGGTTCTAAACAAGCTGCTGGAAGGTGGGAATCCCTTTCAAAGAAAGTTTCCAAACTGTCTAAATAGGTGGAAACTGTGGAGAAGAATCAAGTAAAGCTGGTAGCCAAAATGGAGCAATTTGAAATGTGCATGAATGATGGCTTCCAGGTTGTCTTTGCTTAATTGAAGAAGATGAAGACTCAATTGACAAACCCTGTAGCTACCAACTCAACTAAGGGGAGAAGGTTGGTGATGATGAAGTGTTTGTGACTGAGAAGGTTGTGAAAGTGAGCAAAAGTGATAAAGAGACTCAAGCTGCATCTCAGGGGGATGAGAGCTAATTGACATTGTTGTCCAAGGTGGCTACTGAGATGGCTGAGAAGCTTGGAGGAGATAAGGTAGAGAAATGTATTGTGATAAGGGAAGGTGTTGTGAAGGCCCCTGTTCATGTAGCTGGTAAAGGAAATGAGAAGTTATTCAAGGATAATGGTGATGACTTCATTGTTGAAGAAAATGATGATTTGAATGATGAAGAAGCATCTCTGCTAATAGTGGATGAAAATGAGAACAACAGAGTGTTTCAAGATGCCAGCTTTAATGATATGATCAATGCACTAAGAAACTCTTCCAATAGAGATCCCAAGAAATTTTCTGAAGCCATGAGAGTGTCAACAATTGGAGTAGCTGTTATGGTTTTTAAGAGCAAGAAATGGGTGATCTGTGTTAGGACTGAAGGAGGTTTTAGTTGGTACATCAGCATGAGATACTTGAGTAGCAAGAGATTGCAATAATTGAAGCCATAAAGCTAAAAATCAAGACACACAAGTCCTGGCTCAATGAAAACATGAAGAGAATTTTACAGAGATGAAAAACTGCCTGAAATTAATATCAATCCTCTCTGTATTAAGTTTAGCAGTTCAATAGATGGAAAATACAGGTTAATGAACTTGGACATGATTAGTTTGTGCAGACCTAGATCTGTGAATGAGGCTTTCAATTGCTTTAATCAACTGCCAAGAACTAAAGATAGAAGTGGTGGTAAGGGTGTTGGTTGAGGAATTAAGGAGGCTGAAAGAGATGAAATCAAAGAAGACTGTGTAGATGAGTCAGGAAAGAAGAGATGAGGACAATGATGATGAAAAGCCTGAGGATGGTGCAGGTAGTTCCAAATCTAACAACAACAATAATAGTGATGCAGGGACCTCTGGAACTAGGAATAAAGATGAAGAAGGTGAGAAGATAGTTGGTGAGATTGAAGGAAGGGTTATGAAAGTAGTGGCACTTGGTTTTGAAGCAGACAAGCAAGATGTTATCAGGAGAAATAAGGAGGAGGCTGCTGTCAAGTATTCTGAACCTGCTGTCAAGCCTGTATTGACAGTAACTTCAAAGTCACTGTCAAAAAAAGTGAGGGAAGGGTTACTGTCAAAGAAAATTTATTCATCTAAAAAACATAGGAAGGCAAGGGTTAAGAGACCAAAACCACACTCAAGTAGGAAGCCAAGTAAAAGAATGTGAAAGATGATAACTGAAGTTCTTCATGAAGATTGTCTGCATATCAGTAGGCCTACAATCAACAACATGGCTCAATCCAAGGAAGAATCCTTAATCAAGATGAATGTTGAATGGTCTGAGGTCAACTCTCTATGTAAGATAATTCTTCTCTACTCAAATGTAGAAATTAAATAGATGAGCCATGAAATGAAAGATGCTAGCTATTTCTTGCTTAAGAAGTTGCTATTAATAATCCATGGGACATATATAAGAACCCAAGTCTTGAGAGAGATGCTGGTCAAAATTTTTTTGGACTTAGTGGATTCTTTTAAACCTCATCCCTTGGATTTTATAGATGAAGAAGAACCTGAGACAGTTGCATACTCAAATGGGGTGATGTTTGCAAATGAAGATGGAGTCAAGGAATTCTGGAGTATGGATTCCTTGCAAGATAAGAATGTGGAACTCCTGGTAAAGCTGGTGGAGCAGTTGGAAGAGTATCCATACCTTGAGGAGAAAACTATCATCCCAACTGTTCAAAGAATCATTCAAGCCAAAAAGAAGAAGGAATTTTAAAGGAAGGTTGAGTATGAGAAGACTCAACAATGTCTTCTCAGAAATCCTGACAAGATAATCTTCTACAACAGTGGTGGATCTGGAGAAGAGATCACTTTTGACCAACTAAGGATTCTAGCTAAGAAGGAACCACAAATCACAGAACTCATCAAGAGACAACTCCTCAATATTATAAATTTTGAGGTGTTTGATCTCAAGAAGAAAGCTCTGGAAATTTGTGATTTGAAGGATAAACAGAAGAAGGAAGAAGAAGAGAAGAGAAGCAAGGTTGCAGATGATGTTGAAGCCACAAAGAAGGAGATAGAAAGAATAAATAGAAAAATCAAAGAAGCTGAAATTGATCTAAAGTGTGCCAATCTTAATGATCAATTCTCCAGAAAAACTGATTATGTATCTCCTGTCTTTACAAATCCACCTAGAAACATCATTGACAGCATTGAAGTCAAAGTTGAAGATTTCGGAGTACTCAACACAGCAAGCCTAAGAAGAATTTTCAGATTAACCACATGATCTCTTTTAGAAGTTGAAAGAAATCTGAGTGCAGAAGCTGGAAGGATAATTGATGCTAGATCAAATGAAGATGATGAAATAGACAAACTGAGGGTGAAGCAAGTGTTCACATCTTCAAAGAAAAGGTTTCTTTTTGATGAATTTGGAGTTGTTGTATGAAAGGAAGAAACCAAAAGGAAGATCAAGCTCAAAAAGAAGATCAACTCAGTCTAGAGGAGCCTAGTTGATGAAATTAATTTGTTGTATTTGTACTTGTAACTTTTCTGTATACATTTCCTATACAAACACTTTATGTTATGTTAGTTGAGTTTGCATCTGCAATTAGCTTTTAATTTGTCTTTATTTTACATAAAAATAAATTAGGGGAGAATGTTAGGGATTGTGGTATAATCAACTAGTGTACTTAGTTTGACTTTAATAAGTTAATTTAAACATACTATCATATAATCATTGATAATATAGTTAGTAGTCACTTGTAGACAGTACATTTAAAAGTATAAGTTAGGTGACAGTACATTTGAAAGTTATCGTCTTGTATAAACGAATAAAAATGAGTCATGTAGTAGAAGTTCGCTAAGTGTTCATGCACAACATGATTCAAAACTCAGACAACAACATTTCAAGTACTCAAGCCTATGATAATTCATTATAAGTGACAACACATTTGGAACAACTGACAACAACTATTCCATTGACAGTAAACTTGATGGAGTATGAAGATTTGAAGACAGCAAGTTTCACTGACATCAACTATTCCATTGACAGTAAACTTGGCGGAGTAAGAAGATTTGAAGACAACAAGTTTCACTAACAGCGAAGTTGGCGGAGTAGTTGACATCAGATTTATAAGATAGTATGTTTCATGGACTATCAAGTCAGACAACAAAGTATACGGAACCAAAGATACTGTCAGCAAAGGGAAGCTAAAAGTTGACAGTAAACTTTTAGTGAAGCTGACTGTCTGTTTCAAGTAGCAGACTAGATAGTGAAATTACAAGGAATGATTTTGACACTACTATCTAGTCTGTTAAGTCTACTACTACAACTTGGGAGAATTCAAGCAAAAGATAAAGCGTGCTTTAAAAGTCAAAGATTTCTGCACATCTCAGAGCTGCTTTATCTGTAAATGGAATAAAGACAAATTTGAATGGAAAAAGAAAAATTTCTATTTCAAGCTTTGTTCTAGGAATAAGGGAAAATACATTTGTAAGTGAGATATATGTCTCAGTATAAATACACACATCTCACATGTACTTTCACTTATGCAACTGAGCTAGAATTTTCTCAAGTACATAAACATTAGCAAACTCATTATTATTGTATCTATTGAAATTGGAATTATTTTCCAGACAGTTGTAGCCAAAAAAATTAATAAAATTAAATTTTGAAGTTTAAACACTTTGTCATTTTATCTGCTTAGTTTATTTACATCCCTGACTAATTAATTATTATTCTTGGTGTTGTTAGCAAGAATCTTTAATAATTAATAAAGCTGTATTCAATACCCCCTTTCTTCAACACTCATCTTCATTAACAACAGTCTGTGGGAAGACAACATCAACCATGGCAAGAACATGAAGCACTGTAAGAGCTGAAGATCAACCTCCTTTACCTAAGGAATGAGTACTAAACGTAGTTCCTCTCTTTACGGCCCCCGCTGATGCTTCTCAAGGCACAGATGCTCCGGCGATTATCATTCCTTCAAATCTCTATACGATAAGGGCGATTCCCCCAACTCATAAGCCAGTCCACCCTGTGATTGTTAATGCACCGCTGGGCATGCAAGTCTCTAAGGCTGTTCTACCACCTCAAGAGGGTCAAAACCCTACTTATAGGATGCCACGACTTGGCGAAAGAAGCAGTCTGGATTTTTCGGAGGAAGTTCAATTTCATATTCTTGTTCTATAAAGGGGATTTCTGGGAGTTGGAGTGCCCAAATATAGATTTTTGAACTCCCAAATTACTTTCTCAATATCGGTAGGTTCATTATCTAGAGGGTCAGTTTCCTCTTCAACAAGATTTTTGTACTTTGATCATGGTTTAGATTCATCGAATGCAACATTCATAGATTCTACACCAAACAGAAAATAATGCAAAAGCATCACTTTTAGCTTTAAGAAACTTAGTCCAAGTATATCGGGAAAAATCATCCACTATAACGAGAGTGTATGAACACCCGCCTAAACTTAGAAAAATTCAACAATTCAAGTGGTTTACTAGTAGACATCATGAACTTGGCTTTGTGAGATGCTCAAATTTATTTTCCGATTTCACATGCCTCACATATATGATCTTTAACAAAGTTCAATTTTGGTAAACCACGAACATGTTCTTTCGAACAAATGTTCTTGATGAGTTTCATGTTTACATGACCAAATCTTCGGTGCCATAACCATATATCATCACATGTGGTTATAAGATAAACATTACTATAATTCTGTATGTCACACGTGTATACGTTCTTCTCATGTAGACACTTAAGAACTAGTTTTCCATTTTTATCGAAAATTGAACAGTGAGTCAGATGAAAGATTACCTTACATCCACTGTCGCATAATTGACTTATTGAGAGCAAATTATACTTTAATACGGTGATTAGTGGTACATTTGATATCTTAAATTATGAAGCTCCAATGTCGCCAATTTTAATTATGCTCCCCTTACTGCTATCTCCAAATGTTATGTTTCCATTAGTTAACTTTTTGATATTGGTTAAGAGTGACTTATTTCCAGTCATATGTCTTGAGCTACCACCATCAAGGTACCACATGCATTTCTTAGTAGTAAGGCAGACCTCTTCAGTAGAAGTAGAAGGTTGATCTTCTGAAGTAGATGCATCACTTAGTCTCATGAAACATAGATTAACAATCTCTTTAGTTTATTCTTGTTCAGCTTCATTTTCACTTAGATCCCAACCATTTTCAGCCACGAGAACACGTCCCATAGAAAGCTTAGGGCATTCCTGTTTAAAATGGCCCGGTTGTTTGCATTCAAAGCAAAGATATTGTGGCTCTTCGGAAACTTGTTCATTTGGTTTGTTAGGAACATATTTGTTTGCATTGTTGTAAGCATTAGGAGCTTGTTGTACAACATTGCCTTGGTTGTAGTTTTTTCCCGAATAAATATTCTTGTAGTTAGGCCTTCCTTTATAATTGAACACCTTATTTTGGTTACTCGATTTAAAGAATCCTTTCAGTACATATGATCCTTAATTTTAAGAACTCTACGAAGTTACCTCGTTAGAAGTGCAATATCTTGCTCATCTAAATTCTGGAGTTCTTCGATTAAATTATCTCCATTTTCATCCTCATCGATCAATATAGCCTCTAAGGCCATATTTTTCTTTTTATCTTCCACTTTAGGAATAACCTTTTCCAGAATATTTTCCTCTTCATATATACGAAGATTTCCGAATAAGTTATTAATAATGTAGATATTGAGGTTATGAATTTCCTTTACCGTAGTCACCTTCACTTTCCAATTCGGAGGCAAAGCCTTCTGTATTCTACGATTTTTCTCATTCGTAGTGTATACCTTACTGAGTTGGGAAAGCTCATCGATGATACGTGTAAACCTTGTTTCCATATCTATGATGGTCTCACTATCTTGCAAATTAAAGTTCTCGTATTCTTGGATTAATGTATCCATACGAGATTCGTTAATGTCGATAATACCTTCATAGGTAATGACCAATTTGTTCCACATTTCTTGTGCGGACTTGCAGTTATTAACACGTTTGTATTCTTTTTCTGCAAGGGCACTTATGAGAACCATTTCAGCTTTCGCGGCAATATTCATTAGTTCCTCATTTTCACGAGTGTATTCACCCACTTTCTTTTCAATGACTATGTCATCTATTATTTTAGTGAGTACAATGACACCGTTTCCGATAGGAATCAAGACTTTGACACCTTCAGCTTTAGCATAGATCCTGAATCTAGGCTTTCACGTGGCAAAGTTTGTGCCATCAAAGAGAGGAGGTCTTGAACTAGAAAGACCTTCACCACATCCAATGGTATTCAGATACGCTATATGGAATCAACTTTTTATATGTCCCTATAATCTGTAAAGACTAAACAAACACATTAAAAAACACTTCTCTGATGCCAATTGTTAGGTCCCAAATAATGGGTAGTAATGACGTAATTAAGATAGAAGGGGGGTTGAATAACTTAATTACCCTATTAAAAATATTAACGACATTTAAAAATATTTCTTTACCTTTTAAAAATTCCCCCCCTTTTTAATCCAATTTTTAAATGCGGAAAGTAAAGTGTAAGGGAAAGATAATATCACACAAGGAATTTTATCCTGGTTAGGACCATTTATATATTGTTAACTAAATATGTAAGCCTCCTTAGTCCAGTCCCCGAGCACCTCTCCGGTCTCGATAATTTCTTACTTAAACACACTCCTTAGCGTTTATAACTTATAAATATTTATCTTGAACAGTAACTCCCCGTTACTTTCACAAAATAATTATACAAAAACCTATAAGACTTGTCTCGAACAATAACTCCCTGCTATCTCCTCAAAGCCATTGTAGCCCTTGGTAGTATTTGTACTTCTAACAAATTACAGTCTTGGGTCTTAGATCGGGTCTTGGGTCTTTCCTTTTCCTCACGGTGCAACGGCAACTAACTCCCTATTAGAATACCTAAGACTTGGGTCTTAGAACAATGATCACCTCACGTCACGTCACCTAACGTATGTGTAGAATACAATATCTACAAAAAAACACCTTTCAAACAAAGAAAGAGTTTTGGTCAAGATTGTTAAAATTCTAGACCGATGCAACAATAATAATCTAACAAGTAAAAATATTAATGCAATAATTCACACGAGTTATATTTAAAGCAATTAAGCAATAAATATGAATATAACTTAAGTGTAAATTAGAATATTAATATATATGACCAGATATAAATTTAATGGTCTAGTGTGTGTGTGTGTGTATATATATATATATATTATGTATTCTATTTATATATTCTTTAAAAATATATAAAAAGCCTAGTCATTCTTAACACTTTCATGCTAAACAATGTAACTATTTAATAACTGCTCCGTTTGCTAGTTAGCTAAACACTAAACTTAATCACATGTCAGAATTTCGATCGAAAAAATCACAAAGATTGGATTTTTCTCTTATCAAAATGATCAATATTCAAGAGAACAAGATGAATATTTGAAGCCTTTTTGTTTTCCAAAACTTTACCAAAAGCTTGCCGGAAAAATTCGCCGGAGTTTCGACCGAAAAAGTCAAAGTGACTGGATTTTTCCAATACGAAAGAGACCGAATATTTCAAGCTACTAGTGGGCTAGATGGAGCCTGTTAGTTAAGATGAGTGTTGCAGAAGGGGGAGGTTAAATGAAACTTGATTAATTATGAAGGATTCTCGCTAACAACAAACAAGAATGATAATTATCAAGTTAATGATGCAAACAAACTAAGCATATAAAATGATAGGGTGTTTAAACTTCAAAAATTAATTTTATTAATTTTTTATTTTGCTACAACTGTCTGGAAAATAATTCCAGCTTCGATAGATACAATAATAATGAGTTTGCTAATGTTTCTATACTTGAGAAATTCTAGCTCAGTTGCATTATAGAAAGTACTTGTGAGATATGTGTATTTATACTGAAACACATATCTCACTTACAAGTGTACTTTCCCTTGTTCCTATAACAAAGCTTGAAATATAAAATTTTCTTTTTCAATTCAAATTTATCTTCATTCCATTTATAGATAAATCAGTTGTGAGATATGTAGAAATCTTTGAGTCTTTAAGGACGTTTTACCTTTTGCTTGAATTCTACCAAGTTGCAGTAGTAGACTTGACAGACTAGATAGTAATGGCAAAAGCATTCCTTGTATTTTAACTATATAGTCTGCTGCCTGAAACAGACTGTCAGCTTTGCTAAAAGTTTACTGTCAACTTTTAGCTTCTCTGTGGTGACAGTATCTTCGGCTTCACATACTTTGTTGTCAAGCTAGATAGTCCATGAAATATACTGTCTCTAAAATTACTGTCAACTATCCCCGACAATGTTGTTGTCAACTACTCCGCTAAAGTTGCTGTCAGTAAAACCTGTTGTCTTCAATACTTCATTCTCCACCAAGTTATTGTCAATGGAATCGTTGCTGTCAGTAATACTTGATGTCTTCAATTCTTCATTCTCCGCCAAATTTACTGTCAAAGGAATAGTTGTTGTCGTCTGTGCCAATTGTGCTGTCACTTGTAATATACTGTCATATGCTTTGAGTACTTGAAATGTTGTTGTCTGATTTTCGAATCATGTTGTGCATGGACACTTAGTGAACTTCTACTACATGACTCATTTTTATTTTTTTGTACAAGACAATATCTTTCAAATGTACGGTCACCTAACTAATGCTTGTTAAATGTACTGTCTACAAGTGACTACTAACTATACTGTCAATGTTCATATGACAGTATTATTTACTTAGTTTATTAACCTTAAACTAAGTACATTAGTTGATTATACCACCATCCCTAACAATCTCCCACAATTTATTTTTATGTAAAATAAAGACAAATTAAAAGTTAATTACAGATGCAAACTCAACTAACATAAATTGAAGTGTTTGTACAAGAAAAATATTTATAAAATTACAAGTACAAATACAACAGGTTATTTTTCTCAACTAGGCTCCTCTAGACTGAGCTGATCTTCAATTTGTGCTTGAGCTTCCTTGACTTGGTTTCTTCCTTTCCTATAGCAACTCCAAAATTCTCAGGCTCCTCTTTTATTCTGTTGTATTAGCATGATTAGACACACAGACAAGAACCAGTTTCACCATTTTATGAGAAAGGTTCTTTAGGTCTTGATAAGAGTAATAAGTTTCCACAGGTCCTTTGGAAATGCATAGAAATTTGACTCCAAACTCATCAGAAAGAAACTTGTCCTTGGAAGATGTGTACACGTGTTTCACCATCAGTTTTTCCACTTCATCATCTTCCTTGGACCTTGCATTAATAATTTTTCATACCTCTGTACTTAGATTTTGTTCAACTTCTAAAAGAGAGCATGTGGTTAATCTGAAAATTCTTCTGAGGTTTGCAGTGTTTAGTACTCCAAAATCTTCTACCTTGATTTCAATTCTGTCAATGATGATTATGAGTGGATTTTTTAGAACATGAGACATATAGTTTGGCTTCCTAGAGTATTGATCATTTAACTGAGCACACTTCAGATCAATCTTTGCTTCTTTAATTTGTCTATTGATCATGTCTAACTCCTTCCTGGTAGCTTTAACTTCATCTGCAACCCTGTTCCTCTTATCTTCTTCCACCTTCTTCTTTTTCTCCCTCAAATCACATATTTCCAGAGCTTTCATTTTAAGATCAAACATCTCAAAATTTGTGATATTGAAGAGTTGTCTCTTGATGAGTTCTGTGATTTGTGGTTCCTTTTCAGCTAGAATCCTTAGTTTGTCAAAGGTGATCTCTTCTACAGATCCATCAGTGTTGTATAAGATTATCATGTCAGGATTTTTGAGAAGACATATTTGAGTCCTTTCATACTCAAACTTCCTTTCAAATTCCTTCTTCTTTTTGGCTTGAATGATTATCTAAATAGTTGGGATGAAGTTTTTCTTCTCAGGGTATGGATATTCTTCCAACTGGTCCACTAGCTTCACTAGGAGTTCCACATTCTTATCTTGCAAGAAATCCATACTCCATTATTCCTTGACTCCATCTTCATTTGTAAACATCATCCCATCTGAGTACACAACTGTCTCAGGTTCTTCTTCAACAGCAAAATCCAAGGGTTGAGATTTGAAAGAGCCCATTAAATCCAAAAATTTCCTGATTAGCATCCCTCTCAAGAATTGAGTCCTTATATTTGTCCCATGAATGATTAATAACATCTTATTGATCAAAACATAGCTGACATTCTTCATTCCATAGCTCATCTCTTCCATTTCTCCATTTGAGTATAGAAGAATTATCTTACTCAAAGAGTTAACCTCAGACCATTCAACATTCACCTTGATTAAAGATTCTACCTTGGATTGAGCCAGGTTGTTGAATATAGGTCTTTTAACATCCAGACAATATTCATTAAGAACTTCAGTTACCAGCTTCCACATCATTCTACTAGGCTTTCTACTTGACTGTGGTCTTGGTCTCTCAGCCTTTTCCTTCATGTATTTTTTAGATAAAGAAATTTTGCTTGACAGTAACACTTCCCTCACTTCTTTTGACAGTGACTTTAAAGTTACTATCAATACATGTGTGACAATAGATTTATACTTTTTAACAACAAACTCCTCCTTATTCCTCCTGACAACATCTTGTTTATCTACTTCAAAACCAAGCACCAAAGCCTTCATAACCATTCCTTCAGTCTCACCAACTATTTTCTCATCTTTTTTTCCAACCTTAGCACCAGTTCCAGAGGTCCCTGCATCACCATTATTGTTGTTGTTAGACTTGGAACTACCTGCACCTCCATAAGGCTTTTCATCAACACCATTTTTTCTTTCTTCATTTTTCTAATCTGTCTTACTTGATTTCTTTTCTTCCAACCATCTTAACTCCTCAGCCAACACCCTTATTACTTCAATTTTTTCTTCAATTTTTGGAAACTGGCTGAAGTGGTTGAAAGCTTATTTGACTGATCTAGGCCTACACAAACTGACTTTGTCCAAGTTCAATGATCTGTATTTACCATCTGTGGAGCTACTAAACTTGATACAAAGTGGATTGACAGTAAATTCAGGTAATTTTTCAAACACTATTCTTTGCAGGATTCTCTTCAAGTTTTCATTGAGCCATGACTTATCTGTCTTGATTTTGAGCTTTATGGCATCAATTACTGTAATCTCTTGCCTGCTCACATAACCCATGCTGATATACCAACTTAAACCATCATCAGTCCTAATAGAGATCACCCATTTGTTGCTCTTTCAAACCATGACAGTAGCTCCAAGTGTTGACTCCCTCATAGCTTCAGAAAATTTATTGAGATCTCTGTTGGAAGAGTTTCTTAGAGTAATAATCCTATCATTGAAGCTTGCATCCTGAAACACCATGTTGTTCTCATTTTCATCCACCATTATCAGTGATGCTTCTTCATCATTAAAGTTGTAAAGCATAATGTAACGTAATATGTAATAGTGATAACGATAACTCAACTAAGAAACAAAGACAAATAAATAATACTAATATGCAGCACAGGAATCCAGAAGGACATGCAAACAGAAAACATACATACATCACTGCAGAATAGTCAAGATGTAAAGTTTACTGAACGACAGCGAGAGAAGTTCATTAATATGTTCAGGCCTCAGCAACAAATAAGTGTTCAGTAGATTTCAGACTAAAGGCAGTGCAATGATTCAAGTATAGTTGTCAAAGGGTTTCAGTGATCAAAAGCAATGAAATAGTCCAAAGTTAGTCAACTAAAACAGAACAGAAGTCAAGGAAATTTAATTCAGTGTTAGTCGTTTGTGAACCAGACCAGTGCACTAAGCGTCAGCACACCAAGAAAAGAATTACCTAGATTAATCAGAAGAAAATCAGTTGATCACGCCAAGCCAGAAGAGTGAAATCCAAGTAGTTGTTACTTCAAGAGTTCAAGATATATGTTAAGGCAAGTAATACTACATTTAGTGGTTCCTACACAGGTGAAACATAGTGTGAAGCGCAACAAACTTCACTTGGGTGCAACAATACAAGTTGGAAACTAAGGGAAATCTAAGTGAAGTGTTTGTGGCACCTGCACAAGGGAATGGGAGTGCAGGCGCAACAAAACAATATGAGGCGCAACAAAAGGAAGCTAAGGCGCAACATGCACTCTAATGGCGCCTACACAGTGTAGACAGTGTACATGTGCAACAAAGATAAAGCTAAGGCGCAATAAAGTTTCTAAGGCGCAACAAACCTTGATCAAAAGAATAACTCAAGTAAAATTAAGGTTTGTGGTGCCTACACACTACAACCAGTGTGCAGGCGCAACAAAAGGCGCAACAACCTGTTGGAGGCGCAACAAAGGACTTGAACAATTGTGGAATTCAATTTTCCAAAAGTCAACAGATTATATATGGGTTAAATCAAAGGGAAAAAAAGACATTCATCTTCAACAAAAAGAGATACAGACGGGAGCACCATTAAAGCTTGACATTAATATCACCCAACTGTATTTCTATTGTAATCTAGATTGAACCCATTGAAGCTAATCATTTGATTAGAAGTGTAGCACCTCAGGGATTTAATAATACATTGTTATTTCCCCGAATCGTTGTGTTTCATTAATTGCCATTTTTATATCTTAAAGAACACAAACACTTAATCCGCAATTAAACGAAAAATCTACCATATCATATTCAACCCCCCAATTCTATGATGATTTTGGACCTAACAATTAATATCAAAGCTTGTTGATTGAAGTTACAAATCAAGATCCAAAAATAGTTTTTCGAAAAAGTGCATTTTTAGATCTAGAAAAATTTATATTGAAANGAAACTAAGGGAAATCTAAGTGAAGTGTTTGTGGCACCTGCACAAGGGAATGGGAGTGCAGGCGCAACAAAACAATATGAGGCGCAACAAAAGGAAGCTAAGGCGCAACATGCACTCTAATGGCGCCTACACAGTGTAGACAGTGTACATGTGCAACAAAGATAAAGCTAAGGCGCAATAAAGTTTCTAAGGCGCAACAAACCTTGATCAAAAGAATAACTCAAGTAAAATTAAGGTTTGTGGTGCCTACACACTACAACCAGTGTGCAGGCGCAACAAAAGGCGCAACAACCTGTTGGAGGCGCAACAAAGGACTTGAACAATTGTGGAATTCAATTTTCCAAAAGTCAACAGATTATATATGGGTTAAATCAAAGGGAAAAAGAAACATTCATCTTCAACAAAAAGAGATACAGACGGGAGCACCATTAAAGCTTGACATTAATATCACCCAACTGTATTTCTATTGTAATCTAGATTGAACCCATTGAAGCTAATCATTTGATTAGAAGTGTAGCACCTCAGGGATTTAATAATACATTGTTATTTCCCCGAATCGTTGTGTTTCATTAATTGCCATTTTTATATCTTAAAGAACACAAACACTTAATCCGCAATTAAACGAAAAATCTACCATATCATATTCAACCCCCCCTTCTATGATGATTTTGGACCTAACAATTGGTATCAGAGCTTGTTGATTGAAGTTACAAATCAAGATCCAAAAATAGTTTTTCGAAAAAGTGCATTTTTAGATCTAGAAAAATTTATATTGAAATTTCTTTATTTTTAAAGAAAATTCAATTTCGAATTTTTCAAAGATTTTAAGTTCACTAATTTTAAGAAGACTATCAATCATCAAGAATTCGTATTAAAATTTTATTTCTTGAAATTTAATTTTTATTCGAATTGATTTTAATTTTTAAGAAATTAATTATTTCTTAAGATTTAAAATTCTTATAACCATGAGTACCCAAAAACTCAGCAGCATTAAAATCCCAGCCTTTGACAAAAATGAATACATCTTATGGGAGAAGAAGATATCCATTTTCATTAAAACATCAAATTCTCAATATCTGGGAATTTTGGAAAATGGACCATATGTTCCTCAGAAGCTTACACCAGAAACAGTTTCAGAAGACGGTGAACGANCAACAACCTGTTGGAGGCGCAACAAAGGACTTGAACAATTGTGGAATTCAATTTTCCAAAAGTCAACAGATTATATATGGGTTAAATCAAAGGGAAAAA
>QRFB01003483.1:0-48744 GCA_008931105.1 Oenanthe javanica | reverse complement strand
AGTGTGGTCATTAAAGAGCCCCTGCCCTTGATGAGAATTCGAAACCACGACCTTGTCATTTCCGAAGGTGAAGGTGTGAAAGATTCAAGTCAACAAGTCTCTAATAAACAACGATTTATTTAAATTAACGATGATATGAATCGATTGTTTGATCTACCACTGAAAGATTAAAGATAAATTCTGACTTCGAGATATCAGCCTCTCCTAAGAGTAAACAGAGAAAATGAAATACAACACTTTTATAGACCCTCCCTAATTCCTTTCCTTCTCTCCTTATCCTCTCCTTTCTTCTGCATTTACCCTTTTGCCCTCCTTTTTTAATTAATTGACCCATCTGTCCTTGCTATTGGTCCACCCCGGTCATTTCTTTGTTTGTACTTCTGTCTTTGATAAGATATAAGTCCATTGTTTGTATGGCCTCGTCTAGTTTCTTTTTGGGTTCCCTCACCTGAGTTTATTACATTACCCGCCTCCCAGAGACTCATCTTGTCCTCAAGGTGAAAGTTAGGAAAACGTTGACTCACTATGGCCATATCCTCCCATGTATCTTCGTAACTGGGCAGTCATTGCCGGTGAATGAGCACCTCTGTTTTGCCCTGTTGTTCACCTGGTATCTTTCGAACTACTACCAATGCTTCCGGCTTTGCACATAGTTCCATTTCAGTAGATATCTATACCAGAATGGTGGGTGAGACTGGGGCATCTCCAATAAAACGTTTGAGTTGCGACACATGGAACACATGATGAATTTTGCTTGAGTCGGGTAATTTCAACTTATAAGCTATCTTTCCAATCTGCTGTAACACTGAAAACGGTCCGTAAAACCGTGCAACAAGTTTTTCGAAAGGCCTCATGGCCAGCGAACGTTGGCGGTAAGGCTGCAATTTCAGAAACACTAAGTCCCCCGGTCGAAACTCCACATATCTGCGTTTGGTCTCTGCCGCTTTTTTCATTATATGCTGAGCTCGTGCCAAATTTACACGTAACTCATCTAGAATCAAGTCCCTCTCCTGAATTGTTCTTCCAAGCTATTTATAGCCGTTTGCCCTTTGTCAATATGCAACAACCTTGGGGATTCTCTCCCATAAATGATCTGAAATGGGCTAAACTTAGTAGATGAGTGTTGAGACATATTATAAGAATACTTAGCCCATGGGAGCCATTGTACCCAAGATTTCGATTTATCTCCAACAAAACAGCGAAGGTACACCTCCACAACCTTTTTCACGATCTCGTTTTGGCCATCCGTTTGAGGATGGTAAGCTGTGCTCCTTTTGAGTTCAGTACCCTGTATGCGAAATAATTCAGTCCAGAAATTGCTCAAAAACACTCTATCACGATCAGATACAATTGTTGTCGGAAAGTCATGAAGTCACACAACTTCTTTAACAAATGTGTCCGCCACGGTGGCTTCAGTGAATAAGTGTTTCAAAGCAATAAAGTGGTTATACTTCGATAACCTGTCCACCATAACTAATATTGCATTCATTCCTTTGGATGCTGGTAACCCCTTTACAAAGTCCATGGACAACTAGTCAAATACCTTCTCTGGAATTGGTAATGGTTGTAACAACCCTCGAGGGGCGTGTTGTGAGTGTTTATTACATTGGCAAACTGCACATTTCTAGACATAATGAGTCACCGCTTTTCTCATACCTGCCCAAAACTACTCAACACCCATTCATAGATAACACTTCACCTCTCTAGCGTGACCACCTACGGCAGAGTCATGACAGTGGTGCAATAGCACGGGTATCAGCTCGAATTCTTGGGAATCGCATACCTATTCTTTAAAACAGCCTACCATCAACAACTGTAAACCCTTATGTTCCCGGATCTGTTGTTTAATCTGATGTAACCATTCGTCCCCCACAATTTCATTTTCCAGTTGAGCCCAATCAATATCTTGTGATAACAATAATGCATTCATGGTTACATGAGATTCAGACCTCTGGGAAAGAGCATCAGCGGCTCGGTTTGCAACACCTGGTTTGAACTGTATCTCGAAATCGAATCCAATTAGTTTTCGGACCCATTTTTGATACTCTGGAACTATTTCCCTCTGTTGGGTAATGTATTTGATACTTTGTTGTTCAATGCGGATGATAAAATGTCATCCCATGAGGAAATGCTTCCATTTCTGCACTGCAAGGCATGCTGCCATGAGTTCTTTCTCATATATGACTTTATGTTAGGCCTGGACTCCAAGTAATTTGCTATAGAATGTAATAGGATATTGGACCTGCATCAGTACTGCTCATAGCCCAAAACCCGAGGCATCCGCTTCAACTACAAAAACCTATTTAAAATATGGCATGGCCAACATTGGCGGTTTCATCATGGCTTCATTTAATTTTACAAACGCGGCTGTAGCAGACTCAGACCATCCGTAGTTGTCCTTCTAGAGTTGCTCTGTCAATGGGTGGGTGATTTGAGCGTATTGCTTAACAAATTTCTGGTAATAACCGATTAGACCCAAAAAACCCTGGAGCTCTCTCAAGTTCTTGGGTTGGGGCCAGTCCTTAATAGCTTGGATTTTGTCCATGTCAACAGCAACCCCTTCACTTGAAATGACATGTCCCAGGTAGGCCACTGTGATCTTTCCAAACTCACATTTCCGTTGATTGGCGTATAAGTTGTGTTTCGATTGTGTGTCTAAAACTGTATTCAAGTGCGTCACGTGTTCCGCCTCTGTTCGACTATACACTAAGATATCGTTGAAGAATACCAAGACGAAACGGCGCAAGAAGGGTTAGAATATTCATTCATCAATGACTGAAAAGTGACGGGGGTGTTGGTGAGGCCAAACGGAATAACCAGGAACTCGTAGTGCTCGTCATGGGTGTGAAAAGCAGTCTTGTGAGTGTCATCGGGCCTGAGTAAAATCTGATAGTAGCCGGCTTTGAGATCCAGTTTCAAGAACCACTTAGCACCATGTAATTCGTCCAATAACTCTTCAATGACCGGAATTGGATATTTATCCGGTATGGTCTCTTTATTAAGTACGCAATAATCATCACAAAAGCGCCACGACCCATCTTTTTTCTTAACTAACAAAACAGGGCTCGAAAACGGACTAGTAGAGGGTTTGATTATACTTGCCATTAACATTTCTTGAATGAGCTTCTCAATTTCATCCATATGACATTGAGGGTAACGGTAGGGCCGGACGCTAATAGGGTTGCTCCCTGCCTGTAATGAGATCGAATGAGAACAACCCCGCGATGGAAAGGTGATTGCAAATCAAATTCTAAGTTCATGCAATTTCTTATTTATGAAAATTTTTCCAGCATTGAATAAATCGGCCAGACCCTTTGGTTCCTGAAATACCATCTGATGTTGCTGGATGGTTTCCTCTAAAAAACTCGGAATATCCCTGGGACATTGCACTTGTTGTATTGCACTACTTTTACATGCATCCAATTGATTACATTCAACCAAATACCCCCATTTTTCCTTGCGAAAGGTCCTGAGCATGACTTTTAAAGAGATTTGTGCTTTAACTAATGATGGATCCCCAACAATCTTGACAGTCTGCCCATCCATATTAAAAATCATCTCTTGTGTTCGCTAATTTGTCATTATCATTTCTAGCTTCTCAAGCCACTGAACGCCTAGTATCACATCCGAACTCCCAACTCTAATAGTAAAAAATCCTCACAAATCTCCACCCTTCCATCAATATGCAATTTCACATTTTTATATACCTCACTTCCTTTGATGGCCTCCCAATTTCCCAATGACACCCCAAAGGATCCCGAGTCAGTCAACTCAATACCTAGACGCTGCACTACTCCCAACGCTATAAAATTATGGGTAGCTCCCGGGTCGATCATGACCACTATGTCAGACTCACCAATCAATCCCAACAATTTCATAGTCTTTGGGTTTAAAAGCCTAATTACCGAATTCAGGGACACCTCAGCAGGTGCTTCTTCCACTAGTGACGTGGGCACCCCACTGTTCCCTCCATCCCATTCCGAGTCCTCGTCATCGTCCATTAATAACACACTCAATTCTTTTCGCTTTGCAGCGGTGCCCAATCTGCCACTTATCATCACAGTGAAAACAAAGGTCTTTGGCGCGCTTCTCCAGTAGCTCACGGTCGGTCAATCTACGAACTTCTCCCAAGTTTTTCGAGTTGGTTTGACTAGACATGGTGGTCTTATGAGAGGTAGTCGTAGAGAAGGTAACGGTAGAACTCGAATCACTAGCACCAGTGTTCTAACTGCGTCCTGAATACACACTACCAGCAAGGCCACCATGTGAGAATTGGCTGAATGTATCTCCGTGGGAACTTAAATTGTAAGGTCCAGTTTTAATAAAGCTCCTACTAGGACGTCGTGCACTAGTGGCTCGGTTTCTATCCTCTATTCTTATAGCGTACTCCATAGCCTGTTCCAATGTTACTGGATCCAACAACCGCACTTCCACCCTGATCTCCTCCTTGAGCCCATTCAAAAGCTGTCCCAGCAAGATATTTTCCGAGATCAGCTCAAGCGGTGATGCCGTTTCAATAAATCGACGACGATAGTCAAGCATGGAAGAGGTTTGCACAGTTGGTGGCTTGTATAGTGATCTTCCCGATGTCGGTCAAAATTGTTGCAATACAAATTCCTTTAATTCTTCCCACGACAGTGTCGGCCTCATCTTATTTTCCCATTGATACCAGCGGAGTGCATCCCCTTCCATAGCCACCACCACCGCCTCTAACATCTCTTCCTCCGTCATTTTATAAAAGGAAAAATATTCATCCATCCACAAAACCCACCCATCCGGATCTGTACCATCAAAAATCGGCATGTCGAGTTTTTTATATCTCCAATTTCCCGGTCCATCACCTGACTCCCCACCAGTATAAGCATAACTACCCCCTTTTATTGCCTCAGCATGCCCAATTACAAGTGGAATAGTACCTGGAGTAGTAGATCTGTCTTGATTAACGCTCTCCGTAACCTTGTCTGCATTTGTTTCTGGAGACCCTTGTAACCTCGTCAACGCCAACTGCATTTTCGAATGAAATTTGAGCTGTCATTTCGAATGGTGTTAATAAGGTGTTCCTGGTGTTCTCGACTGCGGGCAGCTCGTCCCTCACTCCTTCTATAACATTCAGTTTGGCCTTTAGTTTCGTTGCAATTGTGGCTTAACTTTCCATCACCAATTCGGTCAACGAATGACGCATGGCCTCCATCGCTCGTTGGACAGCTTTTGACACCAGATCTGCCATCGTTGCTTCAATAGCAATGGCCTTCCATTCTAATTGATCAATCCATTGTATCATTGTAGGAGGCCCATAGATTTAGGGCTCTGATACTAATTATGAAAGATTCAAGTCAACAAGTTTCTAATAAATAATGATTTACTTAAATTAACGATGATATGAACCGATTGTTTGATCTACAACTGAAAGATTAAAGATAAGTATTGACTTCGAGATATCATCCTCTCCTAAGAGTAAACAGAGAAAATGAAATACAATACTTTTATAGATCCATCCCTAATTCTTTTCTTTCTCTCATTATCCTCTCATTTCTTCTGCATTTACCCTTTTGCCCTCCTCTTTTAATTAATTGACCCATCTGTCCTTGTTATTCGTCCAACTCGATCGTTTCTTTGTTTGTACTTCTGTCTTTGATAAGATATTAGTACATTGTTTGTATGGCCTGGTCTAGTTTCTTTTTGGGTTCCCTCACCTGAGTTTATTATAGAAGGATACTTACATTTACCACTAGACGATCTAAATCCTTTCTTGATTCTTTTCATACATACAAACCTCCTTTAATGTAGGATTTTGGGTTTGTATCCCACGTGCAATGACAATATTGTATCATCTTTAGTGTATACAAAATATATCTTATCATTCCTGGTCAGATATAATTAGTGATGGTAGTGAAACTTTCGACAATCGTAGTATTTGTACTTCGAACAAAATCTAGATATACAAAATATTTCTTCAGAAAAGTGGCCCTTAACCACCTTTTAGAAGAATAAAAGTAATATACGGCCACCATACTGCAAATTTAAAATTCTGGCCACTAAAATATAATGCGGAGTTAAGTCCGGCCACCATTTTGTAATTTACTCTATAAGTATTAAGACTTACGTTCTCTACGAAGAGCTGCAAAGTAGAAATGCACAATTTTGGCATATCCTAACCTTTATCATATCATAGTAGTAGACTATATTGAACAACACAAGAACAACTTAGATAAATTGCTGATTATATNATCATAGTAGTAGACTATATTGAACAACACAAGAACAACTTAGATAAATTGCTGATTATATGATTTATAAGAAGATTTATTATCTTATCATTCATCGAACAGCTCCATTAACAAAGAGTACCTCAGTACCTGTCAATATGCCTAAGCAAATTGACAAAGTTATAACTGACCAGAGATTTCAGCTCTTCTCTTAGTTTGTAGTTTTATAGTTAAAAACACAAGTAGCTCGAGCCTAGAGAGCTTATTTTTCAGAAAGATGGTAAAATGCTCGCAAGGTTTTAATCTTTGGGCAAGTTCTCGTCAATGAAATATTCAAGGATTTAATAGACCATACACAATACTCGATTTATCTTATACTTTAAAGTTTTTATGTGTACTCGCACGGATAAACCACTACGATAATTCTATTGAGATTTAACGAATCAACTCAATGAAATCTTTTTAACAATGAATATAGAAGGATGACTAAAATTTTGTTCAAATATAAATTCGAAGGTTCATTAGTCTAGAGTGGCTTTTATTTACCTAGGTGCTTTGGTGTTGTATGCGATTGCTAGTTAAATAAAACATAACTAGAAATTCCGTTTTTCAGAAAAATGGTGAAACGCTTGCATTCCATTAAGCAACAAATAAACAAAAATGTTCACAATTTAAAATATTAGGGATAAAAATTTCAAATTCGAGATTTCCAAAAATCCTTCGGGTTAAGTTATCGATTCTCTTAATAATAAATATTATTATCTCCGTCCCACCCAATTGTTAACGTTTTGAATAGAAGGCCCGTCACACATTTTAAGGTGCATATAAAGTATAGTTTTATAACTTATTTTTAATTTTTTTTTATTGTTTAAAAATTTAAACAATTTTTATTCAGAAAAAAAAATTAGAAATAAGTTATGGAACTATACTTTATATGCACCTTAAAATACGTGCCGGACCTTCTCTACGAAACGTTAACAATTTGGTGGAACGGAGGAGGGAGTATATGTTTATCATATGTCACCTATCTTCTACCAGATAGAAAATGGCCCAGAGGGGAAAATAAAAATTTGAAAGGCCCTGTTTTGCTAATTCTGAATTTGAAACATCAAGTCAACTTGGTATTTTCCAGCTACACAGATACCCCATACAACTCTTACAGGGCATGAAATCATAGGGATTTCTGTTGGATTTTAGTTTTTATCTGTTTATCCAATTATATGTGTGTAAAAATGGCACATGCTATGTTTTGCATAGCTGCCATAACTTTATAGGATACTAGCTGGATCAATTATCCCTAGCTTACCCCAAACAAAGCCCTAGTTGCCACTATTAATATATAAGGTGCCTGTAGATCGAAGATAAATTTATAAATATACATGATTATAAGATTGTCTGCCAAAAAAATTTCCTTTTTATTTCATATTTTATCAATAAATTAATGGATTAATATATTATAAAATAATATTCACTATTTACCCGCATAAATAATGTGCAAATAAGGTTTTAATTTTTTGATGTAATTTAACTTTTTTTATAATTAAACAATTCATTAATTAAAAAATATACAGCATCTAAAAAATAATTAAAATCAAAATTTAACGAATGTACGATGATCAAATCAGATCTTCCTTCATCAAAACTATGATCATTGATAATTGAGTAAATCTTTCGCTGAAACATGTCTCCTTCGTATCGCTGAAAATTACGTACCAATAAATTCATCGTTTGAAGTCTCTTAAAAAAATATTTCAAGTTCATTGGAAGTCTCTTAAAACGGGGGAAAAAAAATTAAAGGTACCAACTTTGTTTGATTGCATAATTTTAGAAATGAATAAATTATCTATTTTTACAATTAAAAATATGATATCTATAAAATAAAATTTCAACGAATACATATTTAAATAAATCAAAACAGGTCCTTTTTTTATATCAAAATCGTGGAATATATCTTTAATATTGTCGCATCTCTCTTCATATCAAAGTTAAAATATATTTGATTTTTTACAATACATTTGAAAAATTAATCATAATTACTAGTTCATACACACTACTTAACAATGAACCATTATTATAAAAAGTCCTGCAAATATAAGATTTCCCACTTGAAAATATACCAATAAATGAATAGAAAAACTCTCAATATAAATATAGACATATTCAGTAAAAATAAAATTAAGAGAAATAGAAAAAGAGAGGTAATCATTAAACCAAAAGGATCGAATCAATAGATTAACTTGTAGTTGGATACCCCAAAATAAACGAATTTTGTTACTCAACTAGTCAAGTATCTATAACATGGGAATAATCTAATATTTGAAGAATACAAATTCAAAAACTTACATAGATTGTTAGAATTTGTTACAAATGAAGGCAAAAGTGTAAAAAAAAACAAAGTTTGCTTTCCACTAATCAATCTAAATATTTTCCAACATAGCCGTATGGCAAATAAATTCTTCTGGCATTCCTGTAGCCTAGCCTATACCAACTATGGTTACACTACCATATATACACTGCAATCTTCCATCTAATTTCCTGAACTAATCCTGAATCTTCACTATACATATATATATACAACAAACTCCTGCTGGGTTACTAACAATATGTATCAATTGTATTGGTTAAGTGAGAGCTAACTTCTATGATACAGAGTTAATCATCAGACCAGATATTCTACAATCCAAATACGGAGTCAAAGCTGTACATGATTAATGGTACATCATGGCCTTGTCATTTGCCATTCCAATTGCATCTTATTTCAACTATCCAAAGAATATGAAAGACCCGGTATAAGCAAAAATCATATCCCAGGATTGAATATCAAAATTCTCATTGTGAATCTTATCAGACTGAACAGACTGGAATTCTTGAATAAACGCGTGTGAAACCCAATCTCATACAGCATCAAATACCCGTTGCTTTTGAATAAATTTGTGTGAAACCCAATGTCAGAGAGCATTAAACACTCGTTGCTTTTAAAACACCCGCATATTGTCTAAATTACCGACTAATAACCCGAGCAATTAACAGGATGTTACATCTGCAAGTTCAAACAACTGGCTTCTGCTATTCATTTCTCGATTAGCCATGTTACGTGGACCCCAGAGAGGGGGCTTCTGGTCTGTCAGCAGAGAAATCTAGTTCTACTCCATAAATCGCATGGTGATACCATATAAAGTATCACAATCCCATGTATTAAACATTAATACACATTAACTAGCTATTTGACACATCTCTTAGTTAAATCAATTTCCTTTGCCTTCTCCATTTCAACCTCCTTCTGTTTTCTCTTTTTCTCTAGTTCATCCTGTTTACGGTTCTCATCATGAGCTCTCCTGAACATTCTCACGAAGTTTAACAGCGTTGTAGTAACTGCATGACAAATTGTTTAGCACATGAAGATCAGTTAGCTCCTGACNTTCTCACGAAGTTTAACAGCGTTGTAGTAACTGCATGACAAATCGTGTAGCGCATGAAGATCAGTTAGCTCCTGACATTCTTGCATACAAAATAGAAAAATTGAAAAGATAGAAACCAGAAAGGGTTAATAATAGTTGGCTTTTAAGGATACCAAGATCTGAAAGTACTACAGTTGAGAGAAAGATAAGGATACCAACATTTTTGTTTTAAAAAAAGTAATACTAACATATATGCCATCGAAGTATGTGCGTTTGCACATAAACACTTGAAAGTAAAAAAAAATGTATGCTTGAAGTTTGGTATTTGTACAACTACAAGTCGACCCTTTTTCATATTTCTCTTCCGAAAATACCTTCGCCTAAACAGAAATACAATTATACATTAACCCCATCCACTATACACCCCCACACACTTAATAATAATAATAAATTAACAAAAAATTTGATTTCATATACAAAAATATTATATATTGATCGATGCAGACACCACCACCTTCTCCATCCATGCTCATTAATTATCATGCAAATTCTAACCATCCCACAAAACATACATACATACATCGATGGTGATTTGTCTGATAAGCTTGAGATTCCAACTAGAGAACTTCCCGGAATCTGGCAATTAATAATTGTTTTCAAAATCGAGTGAAGTGCATGTTCGGAAGAATAATACGAGAAGAGTGGAACTGTACGTTTTTTTAATTTAAGAATTTATGTGTACAAACGGGCATAATTGGGGGCAATATGTTAATAACCCAAAAAAAGAAGGCAAGGTTAAAAGACAGAAAGGGGGGAATTCCACTTGAAAATTATGAGACCACTCGGAGACATAAATTTCTGTTTTGTGCGTGTAAATTTAATTATGTATATACATTATATTACACGACACGTTTGATAGAAAAAATAAGTATGAAGCTCACATCTTTATATAATATTTAACTGGTAAAATCATCAGATTCTTCAAGGAATTAAAAATACAAATTAAGCAGTACCTAGGTTATATGACACTTTTATAAAATCTGTATTGCAACCAGTAACTGAAAGAAAATATAAATATTACAGATACCAAATGGAAAATCATGTTCAATGTCCCATAAAAGTAACAAATTATATTCATTACAAAACACGTCTCTTTCTGTGTATGTCTCTAAACATGACAATGTAGACATCTATCTTATCATAGATTGACCACATACAGGTCACCTCTGACTCAGTTAAGTATGGAAGAAGTGGCTTATTACCCGATCCAAATGACTGGAAATACGAAGTCTAATTTTTTTGAAAGGAAATATCTATAAATGAAAACTAAATGTGTACAATTAAAATCCTTCAAAGCTTTATCAGAAAATTTTAATTATTCTCCTAATCAGAGAATAGGAAGTGTTCAAAATTGGTATCACTGAAACTTAAATCTCATAGATTCTGTTGTCCTACTATCTATCTTCCTCCGTATGATTGTAAACATTACAATTGCTGTTGGTTCCAGGGACTATAATGATCCACGTGGACTAGCACTGCTAATCCTTTATTTTCTGTTCTAACAGAGACATCGTTCATGGTCACTAAGTGAACGACTGAGTGCATGCAATATATCATATCAATGTCATACCAGAAAAGCCTATAGATAATAGTATACAAGTGACATAAGCGAAATCCTTAGTCATGTCATATATTCATATTTACGCAAGTACACCAGGCCTTCAAATATATTGCCGTAAATAATAAAGATCCTTGTGTATGGTCCAAACAATTTTAGCAATCTACCTTGACCATACCTATCCAGGCAAAGAGTTTAGAAATCTTTCTGTAAGTGGCCCGAACAATAGTGTTTACAATTCAATCTATTGTGATCTTTTGTAGTTCCTATCGTTATGCCTTGTAGGGCCCTAAAAATTAACTCTAAAGTAAAATCAAGTGACATCTTTATTAATTTGTACATTTAAAGAACCTGTGAAAATTATATCATAATTGATTACGGTACATTACCTTGCTCAAACGGGCACTTGGTAGGATCCTCGTTAAAATACAGTGCCAATGCATCCGCATTACTCCCCTGTTTCACAAACGAAATTTCAAAAGCTCACAACATGAGGTCATCAATTTGTGTGATTAAGAGACATGTCAGCAGAGCACATTACCGCTACAGTATACAAATTCTGTACAGAAGCGACTTCTCTTCCAGCAACTTCAAGAAACTCCTTCAGTGTCTATAGATCACAAAGAGTCGCTAGTATCAGGGCAGTTTATATACTAAAATTACTCCAGAGGACATTTTTAGTAAACAAATTATTCAAACTTATGATTTATAATTGGTTTTAGATTAGAGGAAATGTTGATCACTTTCAATTAGATAGTCAATAAAAGAATTCAAATCATAGAAAACCACGAGCTTTTTCACTTACCAAAGTAGGAGTATATAACATTTTGACTTTTGTGGTTTTATGAACTATACTCCCTCCCTCCCTAATTAGTTGTCCACTTTGTTTTTTCTGCGGTCAAATTGACTAAACTTTGACTGCAATCTTTTTTTCGGGGTATCTTTGACTGCAATCTAAAAATAATATATAATTGAAAAAAATTAAACTTTATATTGTTAAAAAGCATATATAATCTACTTTAAAATGTATTTTTTTGTTTTTTAAAATTATAAAACTACAATTTTTAATTTTCAATAAAAAATTAGTCAATTTGACCATAAAAAAAATCAAAATGAACAACTAGTTAATTAGGGACGGCGGGAGTATTTCTAATAAAATTTATCTCAGATTATACATTAAGCATCCAATCACTTATGTCGTACCATTCACAGAAAAAACCAGACACATGTATAAGTTATGGACTGCCAATATGGAAAGTTCTCTTGTTCCCTCGAAAGTGTTGAAACTTTTTAGTAATTTTGGCAGGATTTTGATCATTTAGTCTATAATATTTTTTATCAAGGAACTTTCTATTGAGATACCGTGAGATATTTTGTGATATATTTTAGTAACAATTAGTTGTTTCTTCTTGTCAATGTATAGGTACACTATCACAGATATTAAGGAATAGATTGATTGGAGATCCCATGGTCAAGGGATTGATTGATTGGAGATACCATACTCAATGAGACTTGTTGGCATATATATGTTGATACAGAATATAAGAATGGAAAGAGACGATTCCTCCAAATTATCACAGCTTGTCATGGTATCATGACAAATCCGAGAATTCTGTGAACCAAAAATCACACACAGAGTGGAATGTGTACGAAAGGAGCTGTACCACTATGGAATCAAGAATCTGGTTCTTAAACGGGAGAGGTCATGACGAGTGGTGTTGAAGGAGGTACTAGCAGTTCAGCTGGGCAACAGGGTGCAACAGGAGTTGGGCCAGGAGCAACAAACGGAGGAAATAGAAATCTAGGAGGATTTACGAACTAGAGGTTTAAAAAGCTTGATATGCTGTTTGAAAGAATAAAATTTTACTTGTTTTCGAAGTAGAGAACAAAAAAGACGGAGTAGAACAACCGAGCTTTAATCACCACATATCCCCTTTCACGATCTACGTTATATGGTATCCACACGAACGTGAAGGAGTGTGGTACTAGATTTGTGCCTCGTTCTTCCTCACAAAAATGTGTATGCAATTGTGAAGAGAAATAAACACAACATAATGTTTATATAGGAAGGCAATAGTTGGGCCAAACCCTAATCTGGTTTTGCCTGGTTAAAATCGGAATTTTGATATATTAATTAATTCTTAATTAATAATCCTATTACGATATTACTTATAATTTAAATTCGTAATAATTTAAATTAATATTCCTTCTTTAATACGTTCTAAGTGTGTGACCCTATAGGCTATCATTACTTTGACAATATCTTTAATATTCAATAATAAAATTATAAACAATGAGTGACATTTAGTAGTAATATATCATTGTTTTCCAAGTAATAAAACTAAATGCGGTGATTCGATAAAACCTTTTGTGACTAATGTTCAATGTAATTTAATTCTGTTAACCTCAATATTATAGATTAAACTCATGACATGGTTTGTGTCATAATCTTCATAATTATTCTATTTTCTTAAGCGATAAGTAGACTATTTAAACAAATGAATATTTGAGCATGACTATGCATTTCACAGTCTCACTTTACAAGAGGCCAATAATATCGCTCTTAATATTGAAGAGTTGAATCCGATTTGGATCATTTATATTTCTATAGGATTCATCGAATACCTAACAAACATCCTTATAATTACCCGTCAAAAGAAATTTTAGATGAAATCAAAATATAAAATTCCACATAGAGAAATATAATGACTTCATGTCTAAGGACCATTACACCATTGTCACTTTGAGAATTACTTATCATACAATTACAATCTTCCGTATAGAATTCTTACAGTGGGTCAGTCTAGTCTATTGTATTCTTACGTATACCTAAGCATTGACTTGGTATCACCAATCATACCTATGACCAATGAGATATGGCCATCAGTCACTCAACATATTAGTATCAATGCAATTTTTTTCCTAATAACAATAATACAAGACAATAAAGAATAATGATACATATTACTGATTATATAATCCATGTTCAAGTCACACAATTTCTAAAATTTATTTCATATTTCTAAGTACATTTATTATGGTGACATTTATTGACAAATTAAACAAACATAATAAATAAATTCATTAATAACCAATAAACATAATAATGTCACAATAAGTTACATAATTTTTCTTTTAGGGCACTAACACTAAACACAAATTGCCCTGGCACAAACACAAATCTACATGGATGGATTTGCAATCGGAGCTATACTACTTGTTCTATCAATTATCTAAATAAGACAAAAGAGGCAACAATGGTGGTGCTTGATGGGGATGCTATGTTATGGTTCCAATGGGAACATAGGTAAAGGCCAGTCCAGAGTTAGGAAAACATGAATGCCATGATTTTTCATCCCACAGCGATAGGCACCCTCCATGAATAGTGACTTGCCCAAAAGTAGAATGGAAATGTGTTGGATTAGTACATGAAGAAGTCGCGACAGGAAAACTTCATAACGAGTTGAAGGAGGAAATAATAATGAAGGTTCGTCTACTTGGCCCCAAAAACTTGGACAGCGTAATGGTTCTAGCAAATGCCGTGGGGAATCAACCATGTGCCCCAACTATTCCTTCTCATATCACTAGTGACTTGGTTCTGGAGGTTGAACCAACTGCATTAACGGGAGTTCGAAAGGCGGTTGAGGGTAGTGATCAGAGTGAGGTTTTAATCCAGTGGTCTGGGTTCCCGATTGGGGAGCACCTTGGGAAGGTTTTCAACAAATCAATAGATTTTTTTCCTGCATTTCACCTTAGGGACAAGGTGTATGTTTGGGCCTGGGGTAATGCAAGGAATTCAAGTAGTCCAACAATGGTATTAACATATCAAAGGAGGGGTAAAAAAAAGGAATGCCTATGGGCAGTGAGAAGTATATATAAGTTATATTGACTATGTTAACTCGGGGGTAAAGAGAGACATGCAAGGATAAGGGGTATAAATAGAATGAGATGGGGTTCGTAGAGGATACAAATATTATCTTGTGAGTCTTGTCTAGTTAGGAGGCTGCCTCTCCTGGAATTGAAGCTATTTGTAATCTAAAGTATCATTCTGTTTTCAATTAAATTTGATAGAGTAATATTTTAGTTTATTTCTTCGCTCATAATCAATCTTGTATTGGGCAAATTCATCACAGATATATACCACCAATGAGTGAGAGTTTTATGATGTAATTCAGACACTCAGGTACTGACAACATTAATTGTTGCGCAAGATGTTTGTTTCTTACTCTAATCACTAAGTGTTGTAGTACAATTATATGCCCCAAAAAGAATTTGAAACTTCAACATGCCAAGTGGTTTGAATTTGTTCAAAATCATACCATAGTACCTAGGCATTGCAAAGGTACCCTGAACAAAGTCATTGATGCATTTAGTAGTGTAACCATTCTCTTTACGACTTTAAGTGTATATGATAGTACGAATTACCCATATGATCTAGAACTACACTTCATATTGAGAATTTTGCGAGATGTACACTAGCTTACATGTTACGAATTCTCCGCCTATGAAGGATTACTAAATCCATTATGGTTACCTATTTCGAGGAATTCATATAAGCATTCACATAACATCTTTGGAGGTTATCTTGTGAGAAAACCATATGCAACAAGGTAGATGGTCAATTTAATCAAAGATAAGACCATTGAACCTGTTAGAGGATAGTTTTTTGGGGTTAAATGGCACTTTTGTCACTCAACTAACCACTAATTTGTAATTGGGTCATCCAGCTGAAAAACCTTTAGGTCAAATCAGTACACTCTTTAAAATTTTCATTCAGAACACTTGCCATTACTAATGTTAAAAAATGGACGGAAAGAAGACTAGGCGAGATGACATTGCTAATTTAAGTCCAAAGTGGCAAGCTTATACCCGACCCAGTTAATATACAACAAAATTATATATGATCAGTTGAGTGACGAAAATGCTATTTAACCCTTTTTTTGCCTAGTTTAAAGAAGGATGATCCTTGTATAGTCACAAAGGTTTCATGATTGTCAGACGGTCGGAAGCAAAATATGATTTTATGTACTACATGTTACACCCAAGTTCCACTCTGAGGCATGTTGAAACATTGATTCACTATATAAGCTGAAGCACTACTACCAAATGTACCAATAAATCATGATCTTTTGTGTCGTATGGTGGGCTTGTCGATACTAAGTGGTTTCATTTATGTTAGTGTATTGTAGATTATGTGTGATACGAATATGAGATTTGACTCGATTACGGAAAAGGCTTGGGGATTTGACCCGGATTGGCATATATGGCATTAGAGTCGAGTCTCAAAAACTTGATGCGTCAAGTTGCTGAATGTGATTATTTCCACAATGACAGAGGTCCGGAGTTGAGCACATAAAGCCTCTCAATAGTATTCCGTAGTGGCTTAAGAGGTATGATATTGGCCTATCGACTATCAGTCCAAGTCTGATGAGGAAGTCAGAAATTCAAGCAGGGATTTTATAACAGCCCAGTCCCCCAATGAGGCATGTGTAGACTTTAGTTTAGATCTGGAGTATTACTACTAAGTGTACCAATAAACTATGATCTTTTGGACATGTGGTGGAGTGTTGAATTACTCAAGTTGTTGCATTCGGGCGGCATACTTTGGGCTTATGTGTTATACGGATTTAAGATTTGACCCAATTTTGAAAAAGGCTTAGGATTCGACCTAGGTTGTAACACTCCTTTTCACGTTCCTTCGGAGGACTTCAGTACGAATTTGGTGTTATAAATATCCAAGAAACATAGAGGCCATTATTCAGTCTTTGTTGCAGTTTGATCAATTTAACAAAATGGTTCACATCATTTCTCATAGCAGGACTAATAATGTTGCTCATATTGCCTCCATCTTCTTTAGTGAGGTAGTTAAGATAGATGGTGACCCATTGACTATGTGTATTGACACAAATGTCAAATTTATGAGTTAATTTGAAAGGACTCTCTAAAAGTTACTTGGTACCTGAGGTTGTTAAGAGGACTCTTAGGTGATTTGTTTAGGCGTCTTGGAGGACCCTACAAGTCTATGAGGAACAAGGTTTTAAAGTGGTTAAAGTAGCTACTTCGTGCCTCTTGTGTGATAGTCTGTCAATATTATACATTACACGCAAAACTTGATAAAAGCACCAAACATATAATGGGAGTTTGTCATTTTGCGCGAGATGATATACAATGGACTTCTCACACCTTCTTTATATGCCTACAAGATGCAACTAACATCTATAGGGGTGTCAATGGTGCAACTGAGAGTTGGTGAAGTTTTCCTTTAAATGCTTTAATATGTTCTGGAGATGCGTCTCCGGTTTTATTTATTGATATGGCACTATATTTAAAGTATTTTTAGCATATACCATCTATTTTCTCAGTTATAGTGCATTTATTTAAACATAAATTATTTAGTAGAATGAAAAACTTACAACAGATGTCCGAATACCTTAACAAAAAGTTCTGATACAGGTCCATCAGATTTGCTTGTATCGAGTTCTTGCTTTACTCTTTCCAGACCCTTGTTAATTGCTTGCATTTCTTCTGCTAGAACTTTAAGTTGAATCTGCAAGAAAGACAACTTGAAGAAATGTCTAATCGCAATGCTTCCTAATGGTTGTAAGTAGTAGATAAATATTTAAACCTTTGATGCAGCTTCCAGACTGTCAAGGTCCTCGTGAAAGTCCAGTAGATGTGGCAACTTATCTGCAAAAACCTGAAAGTGATATGTATATACACCATTAAATTATGGGAAACAGTAAAATCTCATTGTTAGGTAAAGATATTGCATAATACAATATGTGGGAGATTCTTTGTTTACTGCAGTATCGAACTATCAATAAAGCAATAAACACAAAAGACTTAAAAAACTATAAATGTGATACTACTACAATAAAAGAAAAGATGGCAAATTATTGTAATGATACAGAAATAAATAAATTTGAAATAGAAAGCTAAAAATAGTACTTTAATGTTTGAGATGTTTTGTGCACCAAATAAATATTAACACCTGAGACTATGCTAAGCAAATAGTTCAACATAGTCCTTTAAAGCATTTAGAGAAGACTAACAAATACAGAAACAAGCAGCAGTAATACCGAAGTATAGATGATGAAGATCGCTTATTATTTATGGGAGTTGAAAATTAATTAGTTAGAATACATATAATAAGACATAAATCCTAAATATCTGCAACTACCTAATCCATTGATTAGTAGAAAAGGTTGTCTTGTTGGTCATCAATGTGGCTGCATATATCATATAACTCACTGAAAGTTATTTGGTCTCATTATTGTCACTTAAATCACTTACAGTAGACAGCAAATCTGATGTGATGCTGATGTGGCAAACCTATGTTTATGGAAAGCTGAGTAATTTAACTTAGAACAAAAACAAAAGGAAAATAATAGTATTAAAATGTCAATCACAGTATCTTCTTGGTATTGCCATTGATAACTTCGATGTCGTTAACTATCTTCATTTCTACTGATATTTGCTCGACATGGCTGTAATCCCTAGTGTGTGCTGGAGTTATAATATCCGAAGAAACCATATATGCATCAAAATTACATTCTAATCTTACGGATCTATATGTCTTCACAGCGTAAATTAATTACAACTGCTTCATTCAATTTCTAATTAATCAACAATCTCTAAACACCCAAAAAAACCAGAACATATTGTTAACTAAATATAATTTGATTTTTGAGGTTGATCCGCGGTAAGGATTCAAAAGGCTAAGTGTTTTTATCTAAGAGTGGTTTTGGCAGGTGCTCTTTGCTCCTCCAGGTGGAGCCCCCTCCTGTACAGCTACATCAAGAAAGCAAACATTTTCGAAGGCAATACACAATGTGAGCAACGAGTGATACGAACCACATACTGCTGCACCAAATTGTTAGTATTAGATTGGCACGATTTACATGCATGTTAAGGATCTAATTTGGTAGCATTGTAATAAGCTTAATTCGCCTTGACTGGAGCAATTGACAGCAAATTCGATGAAAGACCATATACAAGCTTCAATTAGCATATGAAAATTGGGTACTCTTGACGACAAGGGCAACACATTGATAAACAAAAACTTATCAGCTTTACCACAGTGCCTTCCCACATAGCCGGTTGGGGGCATTAATGCAGGCTCAGCCTTGGTACTAAATTACTCCCAAACAGATGTACTAATTGGTCATTTTCATTTAAAAGAATTGGAAAAAGAAGTTATGTGTCAATTGGAAGTCATGGCTATGTTTTCTCGCAAAACCATACACATCCACTAAGATCATTGAACTTGTAATACCACTTTGTGCACATTTAAGGATTTAAGATGGACTAAAAATTACTGAAACAAGCAGCAGTAATCCGAAGAAGAATCGATAAAGATTTTGATGGGGAACAAAAGTGAAGAATTGTAATATATGTTTAATTAATTTAAATAAATTCAGTGTAAAGAATAGATGTATTTAACTATGTATTTTCTATGTGGGCTAGTAGATTATTAAGTAAGAAGTTTATTTATAATAAGCCCAAGTACGGGTCTTAGTCCATTAAGTTATTATATTAGCGTTTTTATTCACTATATAGTGATATAATTTCCCGCATATTATCATAGACATGGTTATTGGAATGATATTGAATCTTAAATTGAGTATCTTATTTAGGGTTGCGATCCATAGTTTCTATCCACCCAAGTTTATCAATTATTATTGTACTTAGTTCGTATATTCATCTTTTCACGATCTGTACTGCATCAGATTTCTTATTATTTCGAAACTTAGTTAAGATATATTGGACAAGAACTTAAACTCCTAAACAACAGCTAACAAACCACTCCACAAAAGTTAGGAACGATCCAAACTTATTCGTAATAAGTTTTAATCAAATGTCAACACAATGAAATGAAGATAAATCATGTCGTAAATCAGTCAGCACAATTAAACAGAACTTGTTCAAATTTAGGGAACTTCCTCAAAATAAAAATTAAGGGGTCGTCAAAACAACAAAAGGAATTCCTTGACTATTTTCAGTCCAAGCACAACTTACACATGGATATAAGCCATATAAAGGTCAAAAAGAAGTTTTCTGTATAGTCTCCTTACAAATAGAAAATCGGATATGCGAACACAAAAAACTCTTGTCACTGAATCACAGTCCACATAAAGATGAATATAAATCGTAAAGGGATAAGAAACTAGCTTGCATTGCAACAACAAAATATTAATTGCAGTAATCAGAACGCTGGTCTCCCTTAACAATATACTCGCTCTGTCCCACCCATTTCTTTACATATTGGTAAGGCTCGATGGGCCACATCAAAATTAACAAAGAAAACTTTGCCATTTATAGAAATGTAGAGAATTGGGAGGGACGCCCGAAAAAGGATAATGTAAAGAATCTGATAGGACAGACTACAGAGGGAGTATAATTCAACAGGAGGAAATATGTATCTCATCTTGTGTCTGTATGTATATACAATAAGTGATAACTAAACAACTGTGGAGTAGATTATACTGTAACATAAATACTGGTTCATTTGCAAGAAAAAGAATACTGGTTTTCCGCACCTTGCAAAGATAATGCATTAATGTCATCTTGTTGTTAGTAGCACGTGTGTCAGTGAGTTTTAGAAGACTGTCCAACTTGAATCCAACTGCCGAACCTGTGCAATTTTAGACTTAATGAAACCTTATCCAGTTAATAAGCCAAAGACTGAGTTCCATAGAACAAAGTATCTTTTAAAGCATTTCCAAAATACAGTTGAATGCACTACTTTGTGATTTTTCTTCTTGTTGCAGTATAAACTTTTACATTAATTATTGTTGTCCCTAATTGATTGCGATCTCTTATTCACTTACCCCAGGTGTAGTGATTTATTTATTGTTTATGCACCCTATTTTTTTTTTCAATTTATCATTGTACCTCATTAAGATATTCAAGTCATGTATTATCTTGCACTAAAATCATTCTACAAGTCCAAGCAAACATCACAATCAGAGTTTCAAATTGCTTTACCAAATGGTTTGTAATACAATATCTAAAAATAAGGGTTATAGGCATGTGCACTACTCATCTTACTCATGTACCATTTACATTAAACAGACTGTCTATGGTTTAGTTTCAAATAAGAACAATATATGATAACCGTTAATCTGCAAAAGCTGAAAGTTACTATAGACGAATAGCTTATAATACGAATCACATATATGTCAATAGTTCCATCTGAATCTCTATACACTGATGCAAAGTGCTGTATTGTCTTCTCCATGGTGCATTTACACTCCAGATAGTTTTGAATTTTTACAGTGACTCTGAAAATACAATGCTGCATCTAGTTCCATGAAAAAACTATTTTACTTTCCAATAAAATCCTCATGTTTTACACACCAAGGACAGAAACATAAAAGGTTGATTTTGAGAGCGATAGTAAGGACTTGACAAAAGTCAATCATTGTATCCTCAAACATTACTGCATTTCTTATGATTTGACGCAAGTATGAGTTGTTCTTTGTATAGTTTCAATTTTAAACATGAAATTGTTTTAGGTAGTCTTTGACAATAATTGAATTTGTTGACAAGTCTTTAGACTGTAAATGTCTTTGAAGGGGATAATTAGTTATAACATATGATTGTAACATCAATAATAATTGATAAATAGATATCTTAAAACTTATTAAAGATAAATTATCCAACTGAATTTCTTACCCCTGGCTGTTCCTTCATTTAGGGTATTTCCCACAAATAATATTTTACTCATAATTTCCTTCAGCTTGTGGGAGTTCCGAACCTAAAGATATAAAATATCATATCAGGTGTATATAGAGATCAAGCGATATTAATAAACAAACCTAATACTCAAATTATAAAGAGAAACCGTAATATTACTAATAGATTTTAAGCTCCAACATGAATTGATAATATGCTTAATTACATCCAAAGACTAACCTCTTCACATACAACAATTACAACATTTAAACTGTGCTTGAAATCTGAAATCTGTAATAAAACTCAAACACTTAGCAGACTAATTGAATTAGAAATGAAAAGTAAAAAACATCACAAAGTTTGTATCAGTATCACCAAACCTGGGAATTAAACTGAATCTTAAAAAGAAAAACCCTTAATTTAGACTCCACCCGCGGAACCCTCATCAGCTCCATAAAAAACTGGAATATGCAACAAACATTATATTGAAAACACGAAAAGGTAAACATAAACATCCAAGAAATTGGATATTAAGATTTAACTTCAATAGTAAAAAAAAAAATACAAATAATTCTCAGTATTGCCTCACTAGGAATGTTAAAGACCTGTCTTCATCAAAATACTTATAACACGATTATAAATTATCAACTAAGAGCTAATGTGCCTGATATGTTAGGGTCCAATAAAAAAAAAATTAACCTTATCAACAGCAAATATATATGAACAGCACAGTAAGAAAAAACAAAAGCAGAAGTAATTTTTCTTTAAACTGACCTGTTCACACCTTCCCAATATTTCTTTGTCACCAGTGTAATTCTGCAGTGTCACAATACAAAGAAACAATAAAGAAATTGAAGAAAAGATATGATCACACAACATTTTGTATCCTTCATCTACTACGCTATTTTTATGTGCGAAAAAGCACATTAAATGTAAAATTGTTTAACAAAAGCTGAGAAAAAAACATTGTGGTAAGTTAAGGACTTCACATTTAGAAGTTCAATCTCTTCTTTTGTTGGACAGAACTTTATAAGGATTTCAATTTGATCAGCATCCAAAATCGTTTCATCCATTGCTAAAATTGCATCCTGTAAAAAGGGCATAATTGATAATAGTTAACTTGAAAAAAGAAAAAAACACAACAGCTATACACGCATCTAACAGTTACAAGTTTGGTTACATTTCAATTTGATCAACTTTGCAAAGATGCTCTCTTTGGATGCTTATCTCAAGTTGCGGCCATGACAAACTGGGAGGCAGCAGGTAGCATGTGTAATTTAATGGAAAGTTGGACGAATCTGGATAGAATGACTAAACAAAAAGGTTCTTTCCCTATATGGTGCACTTGGGTAGAAAGAGATCAAAAAGTCTTTGCAAATAAATCAACGCCAAATGCAGTGATAATGGACAAAGTGTATAAGTTTGCCGAAAAATATGGAAGTTATGCACGATGTATCTACAAACAAGTAAATTTAAATATGGAACATGTTATGCCCAACATGTTCTGAGCCAAGTTTTTTGTCCCCCCCCTCCCCCCGGAAAGAAATCATAGGGGTGAATTTTTAATAGCTGCAACAAGAAGGCTTAGAGCATATTTAACACCAGAAATCACAGAAGAAAAGGCGCTAGCTATGGAAACAGAGTCGGGGAAAGGGTATAGAATTGAGGACGCAATGCTTAAATCGGATTGCCAACTGCTTATCAATCGCCTATTCAAGGGAACAACTTTTTTAACTGATCTCGACTCCGTACTAGGAGACATCTTATCTTTTGTATTTGTTTTATATCAGATAGCTGGTCACATGTTCAAAGGGATGGAAATTTTGTTGCTCACAACCTTACGAGCATAGTTCCTTATGGGGTAGAACAAATATGGAAGAATCATTGTCCCCATAAAATTTCAAATTATGTTATTATGGACTATGTGTCCTTAATTTGAATTAATATAATTTGTTTTTCCCTCAAAAAAAATATTGATACATGAGTATTATGAGAAGTTGATGGCTATGCTGAACAAAATTCAGCTAATAAGATAAGATATACCTGATAGCAGAATTGTAGAGAAACCAGTTATGAGTTCTCCCAAGATTTTAGGAAAAACTTTTGTCTCTTGCAAATTCGAGATATAAAAGTGAATTAGCCTTATCATAGCTAATTAATTCTTTGCGATCCCAGGAACAAAGAAGAACAATGAGAAATAAAGAAATCGAACATATAGTAACATATTTAGCTATAAATTCAATAGAGAACAAAAGTTTTTATCGATGTGGTTATTGCAGGAAGCATGGCCATGAAGAAAAGGATTATTGGCATAAGGAAAACAGCGAAGTTTTAAATGCAAGAATTTTGGACATATGTGAAAGTATTGCAGATTTAAGACAAAGGAAGTGTCAAAGATACATGTTGCTCATCAGGAAAAACTATTATATTGATATTCAAGAGATGTGCTCCAATCCTCTTTAAGTTCATGAGAAGTGCATCTAGATACGAGGTTGGTGAGAAGGGCACCTGGGATAAGGTGTGAAGCTCCAACTAAAATGGTTAGGATGGGAATTACATCTTCGGTCAAACAAATTTTAAAACTTTGAATTAAGAGGGAGTATTGAGAACAATTCGGTAATTTGATTTAATTTTAAGTTGTTCTTAAAATACCTATATTGTCAGTTAGTGGTCACTGGTCAGTATCATAAGTAGAAGCAGTTAAGCAATTAGGAAAAAGGATTATGTTTCAAAATATCCTATTTTCAATTACGAAAAATTAATTAAATAGTTCTTCCACAAACTGTTCGGGTTTTTTGGTTATATCTTTGTACAAAATTGATTAATTACGGAAAATTAATTAAAAAGGGTTTTTTGTACAAAGATATAACCAAAAAACCCGGAAATTTGCATCATTAAACTTCTAATTTTTTTAATTTAGTTCTTCCATTAAGATTCGAGTAACGGACATTTATATTTGCTGATATGGTTGACAATTCAATGAAATATTGCTTATGTGCCTGTAAATGTCAACACTGACTTGGCGATAACAAAAGAATTAGAAATCGAAAAACACATATACCTGCGTTATGTACATTTATATACGTATACGTATATTCTCTACAACATCCACCTTATGTCATTAGTGGTGCAGACTTTGGTCAAAGGTTTTAGCACTAAAGAACTTGAACACTAGGTTGTATAGGATATATATACATAAATATAAGTTATATATATGATACATACATATACATATACATACAAAAAAGTTATGTGACTTGTAATTGGGAATTAAGTTATTCAAAACTGTATAATAGATGCTTTAGATTCCAGTTTACTGAAGATTTGTGCAACTAGCATAATTCGAAAACTGTTATGCTAGTTATAAGTTAAATTATTTTAAGTTAAAGTAATAAAACACATATCGGGACGACATCTTTTGAGAAGTAATACAGAACCGTGATGGTTAAGTTATTTGCTTGAGCGTTGACGTTTGACTGAGAAAGGCACACAAGTTAGTTGGGGGATAGCATATCATTGTTTGACATGTAGCACACAGAATTTTCATGACTGGTAGCGAGGATAAATAGAGGAGAAACCCATAGGAGAGGGCAGGATGAATGACGCTTGTTTTACTCTATGTATTTGAGACTTGTTTTTAGCTTAATTTTACCGGAGAATTTCTTTCTTTTTGTGCTTGTTTGTCATTTTTATTCCATATTTTATCTATTTAATCTCGGTGGTGGGTTTCAATTGGTATCAGAGCCATCGCTCCTTGGCTCTGCAGAGGAATGGCGGACGGAACTCGTATAAGAATGTTGGATGATATAGATTAGGGGCTCGGGAGAGTAAGGTTACGGAAGTAATTGAAGGGTTTGCTCGTAATAGGGAGGAAATCTTAAAGAGATCGGCGGAATTAGATGGGAAGTTAGCTAATATGGTAACAAGGACGGTTGGATTAGATGATTTGTTGAAGGAAATTAGAAAACTCCTTGTGGGCTTGCGTAAGAACGATAAGGATGAAGGAGTCGGTAGAATCACCAGGATTGGACACTAGGGGGCGCAGCCGATATAACTCAATCACATACTTCTACTTCTCTGAATACAACTCCTTCTACAATTTCTTATATTGGTAATGTTCCAAATCCTACTACTTTGAATTCTCCCACAACAATTACACACACTCACCTAAATTTCAATAGTATTCCGTACTTTGCTCCACCATTTTTTACCACTAGCTCTAGTAGGTTCCCTGTTACTAGTTCACCAACTACAGTTTTATTTTCAGTACCAATTATACCTACTAGTCCTAACGGAACACCTATTCCCATCCAACCACTTATAATACCCTAATTTAATCCTTACGCCTTCTTTCCACCTCCGAGTATTCATCAAATCCCTAATCAAACACCTTTCGACCAACATGTTATACATTCTACTACATTTAATCCTATACCCAAGTTGGAATTCCGTAAGTTCGATGGGGTTGATCCTAAGGGATCGGTAACGAAAGAAGATTTTGATTTTGTACATGTGGAATAAGACAAGAAGGTTAAGATGACAGCGATGCACTTTGAGGGGAAAGCTAATGTTTGGTATAGGTACTATCAGGTAACCAAACCCATTGTGAATTGGAAGATATTTCAAGTAGATGTGATTTCACGGTTTGAAAATCAAGAGCAAAGAGATGTGCAGGACCAATTTAATAAGCTTAGACAAATCACTACAGTGGCAGATTATGAAGACCAGTTCGAAGAACTGAGGGCCTTATTATTACACAAAAATAAGGGGTGTAATGAGGAGTATTTCTTGTCAAGTTTTGTAACTGGATTGGAGGAATCGATTAAATTGGCGGTGAGAATGTTCAAAGCCTAAGAGCTCTTTTTCATACGTGGATCTTGAGGTCAAGGATTGTTCGAAGAAGAGTATATTGTAACTAGCATAATTGGAAAACAATTATGTTAGTTATAAGTTAAATTATTTGAAGTTCAGTAATAAAACACGTATCGGAACGACATCGTTTGAGAAGTAATATGGAACTGTGACAGTAAAGTTATTTGCTTGAGCGTTGACGTTTGACTGAGAAAGGCACACAAGTTAGATGGGGGACATCATATCATTGTTTGACACGTAGCATACAGAATTTTCATGACTAGTAGCAAGGATAAATAGAGAAGGCAGGATGAATGACGCTTGTTTTACTCTATGTATTTGATATTTGTTTTGAGCTTAATTTTTACTGGAGAATTTCTTTCTTTGTGTGCTTGTTTGTCATTTTTATTCCGTATTTTATCTATTTAATCTCGGTGGTGGGTTTCAATTTACTTGAATTTGGGTTTCTTTTGAGCATTTGTTTTTTTCAATTTTCTTGATTTCGACTTTTTAATTTGTGGGTTTGGGGTTTTTGTCAAAGTTGATGAAAATGGTGAAGATTTAATTATAGTCGTGTTTATATATATATATATATATATACATGTGTTTGTGAGATTGTTGTACCCATGATCGTTGGCGTCTTAAATGGTGTTTTCAATCAGATATTGCAAGTTTGTATATGTTTATGTACATTTATATATGTGTGTGTGTGTGTTTATGCCCGTGTTACACATCCTTTATTATAAAATATAATTAATGATATAAATAAAATATATTTGAATTTGAATATAATGTAAACATATTGTAAAATAATAATAAATTTATGTAATTTAATTAGTAAAATAAATAACATGTGTGTGTTTACATACATATATGATTATTAATTATGTGTATTTAATTATTTATTCAATTTTAAATTTTTTAATTATATACTATAGATTCATTATACCTAATTTAGGTTAGTGATATTTTTGTGTTCTTAAATATACCCAAATAATAGAGTCTATTTAAATGCTTTAAGGTTAATGTTAATTACGTCATTTCAAACCTCAACATAACTCCATGCACAATTTGATTATATTATAACATTGATTATTTTTTTCAATTAATATTCCATGTAATTACAATATGATTTACTAAAAAATGCAAATAAATTTGTAAGGCATCTACTATTATGGTAAAAAAATTAGTAAAAAAATGGTGCCATTTAAATATTTCCTATTAAATAATTATCAACAATGAAATGTGTGATTTTAAATAATGATAATTATAACATTGCATTTTTATAAATATTATTTTATTTATGTATATAATTATTAATATAGGAGTAATTTAATAATTTTCAATTTCGAACACAACTCTTAATATTAGTTAAATTAAACTAAAAATTCTCAAAATTTGTAATGTTATTGGTTCAAAAATGATTATTTCAATCCAAGTTTGAAGTTATTAATAAATTTGATTTAATGATGCATCAGCGTTTAAGTTGGTTAAAAAAATATGATTTAATGATGTATAACATGTTTTTTTAATGGATGATGTATTAGCATGTTAAATATATAAGACTCTATGTAATTATTTTTTTTAAATTTGAATTTATTATTTTAGTGAAATATTTTTAATTATATTAAAATCACATGACAATAAATGTGAGTAGGTGGTTAGAGTTGTCTTTTTTTTTTTTTATAATTGGGCACCACTTTCTATGCTTTTCCATCCTAAACTTGAAAAAATAGTAGAAAAAGACCAAACTAACTTTTATCACGATGATAATTAACTTAACCAAATCTTAACTAAAGGATATAGTTAGTAATCAGGGGAAATGAGTTACTTAAGGGATCGTGTGTGTATATATATATATATATATATATGGTCAATGAACTATTCAATTTTTCTGGTTTAAGTCCCTCTATTTCCATATCACCTAGTTATAACATATGTTAGTCGAATCTAACGGAAAGACTAAAAAATAGAAATTTTAAAAGATTAGTGACATCAATTACTCGGTTTTTGGGTTTTCTGTTTCGGGACTTAAACCAAAAGGCCTGAATAGTATAGGGTCTAATCAATTTATTTTCCTATTCAATTATTACTATTAACATATACTAGCTTATAACCCGTACAAAGCATGGATGATATTAATAAATTATAGATTAGTTATTTTATATAATTTAAATATTTAAGTTAATATGATAATTTATTTTATTATTAATTTCTTTTTATAGTTTTCTATACAATGTTGTTTATATATTAATATTCATAAAATTTAATTATAAGTCATAATTTTAAATAAATAAAAGAGTTTAAATGGTAATGAAATTGAGTTGAATGTGAGATAATATTAAATAAAAATTATAAAGTTAGTAGGATTCTTAAAATAAAAAAATTTAGAGTATAATTTAGATATAATATAATATTATCCGTGAGAAGTTGTATAAAAGGAGGATTATCGACGATAGAATTGCATATATGATATATTTTTTCTAAAATTAGATTTTATTAAAATTGGATGGTTAGGATCTCTTCTATGGTTCACCTAAAATTGGATGGTTAGGATCTTTTCTATGGTTCACTTGAGCTAAGAAGAAAAAAAAGTTCTCTTATTTGGTTATAATAATATAGTATAGATATATGCTTCTTATTGCATTATTAGGTATGTAATAAATATGCAGATTTAATATCTATATTAGAACTGTTGTTCCGCCATTTCTTTTATTTTTTCATCAAATAAAAAAACCAACCTATAATCAGTTAGCAAATAGTTGACAACCCCTATCGTACTGGACAAAGCACAAGTATATATACATCAGACAACTCACCGTCATGTCAGGAAGTGCCATTTTAATCTTTGTGAGCATAATTTCAGTGTTATAAGCCCTCCTATGCTCAATCTATAGCATAACACAAGAACATAGATTAGCAAAGCAATTCAATGTCGAATAATAAAAAACTACCTCATGTCTTATATCATTCTTTCTTACAATAAATTTGGACCTCTAGAAACAGGATAAGTACATATAAAAAAAATCTTAGAATAATACAAGATTACTTAATTTGAATGCAAGTTATTGGTCTTGAGACTACCATAGCCACACCACATAAAACCTCCATCTATATAAATTTGCGGCATTTGTTTACTTGATCCACGAGACTAGTATTTGTCTAAACACTAAAAACTGGAAGATTTTATAATCATATTTGCAGCTAAATAATACATCAAGAATTGAATATTAAAGATCAAACAGCCACTATACTATGGATCACAGTTTTACAACAAAGAATGTTTGTTTTTTATTTCACCCTCGAGTGGCTATCAATAGATGAGTTTGCCCAAAAAACACAATATATGTATTCAAATGTTATTCTAGGTCACTACTTCAAAGGTAAAGAGAATATGCTGCTATATTTAACATCATTTGGTCCCCGAATAATAATTGTATGATGCCACACCACGGTCATGGAATTTCCTGAAATCTTGGTGGGTCATGACAACAGCTGCCTAACAATATTCGTATGACCATTTCTTTAAATCAAGAGGCCAAAAGAGGATTTTCTCCAGCACCATAATTTCACATTCTAACATAAGCTCTTGCATCATGAAAAAACATCCCTGGGATTTTTCTTGGCATAAGGTAGTTCCCGACAAGGGTGTCTGTTCCATCAGAGCTGTGATTCAACGTTCTGCCATGTCTTCTAGTAAATTTCATTTACTTAAAGAAAACATTTAGTTGTAGCAACAGTATTTAGTAAGTGTGTATTACTCTAATCTCATTTGCAAATGTATTTTTCTAGTTCCTCTTGTTTTTATCAGTTAAGAAGAGTCATGATACTTGTAACAAGAATGCAAGGATTCCTACCAAGGTTACATAGAAATTAGAAGGCAACAAAATACTGTAATTGAACATAAAAAAATAAGGTGATTAGTTAATAAGCACTAAATATAAGAGTTTTATCTCGATAAAGGAACCAAAGTTTTGAAATACTCAACAAAGAAAAAAACACTAAGCAATACACACAACCATTACCAGCTGAACCGTCTCAACTTTCGGAGAAGACTTTTGTCCATCAGATTTCTTATCTCTGTTTGCCTTTGGGACAGCTGAGAAAAGAGTCTCAATTTCGGAAACATCAAATTCTCGCGCACTAGGATAAGCCAGAAAAATACATCAGTATGAAGTTTCAACATAAAGGTGATGAGCTAAATACCACAAACTGATTATTTAGGGCCCAAAATACCATAATTAGGAACTTAGCACATTATAACCACATTTGTAGGAAATCATATCCTATTTTACCAGGTCACACATCTTTAAAATGTGTGACTAAATATTGGGATACACGTACGTAGGATGCGCAATAGTTGGTGGTATTCTGGGCCAGAACCTTTACATTTGCTATTCTGACCTAGTGAGCAACTATTGATTCTTTGTGCAAATTCTTTTATAATACATGTCACAAGCAAAAGTATATAAATTGAAGTGCTTTAGCTAGCTCATATGATTAAAAGGCAAGTAGGTGAATTTTACATTTTAAAATACTTAAAGGTAAAAACACTTATTAAAAGTTAAATCATATGCACAAAGTCGTAGAGACCAGAGAAATTGCAATTACTTTTGAGGGTCTTCATGCTTTTGTAATTCTTCCCATAAGCTCCCATGCAATGCTCTAGTTACCTTGCTCCAATGAAGCGGCTTTAAGGTATTCTTTCGAGGTCCTAAATGTTTCCACCGCTGTAGGCCTCTACTAGGGGTTGGAAGGCCATTATTTGGAGGTCCAGGGCCAGGTCCAGCAGGTGGAGGTGGTCCAGGGCCAGCACCGGGAGGTGGAGGAGGTCCAGGGCCAGCACCAGGAGGCGGAGGAGGGCCAGGGCCAGGAGGTGCAGGTCCAGGGCCAGCGCCAGGAGGTGGAGGGGGTTTAGGGCCAACACTAGGAGGTGGAGGAGGTGCAGGACCAGGAGGTGGAGGAGGGGCAGGGGCAGGAGGTGGAGGAGGGGCAGGGGAAGGAGGTGGAGGAGGGCCAGGAGGTGGAGGGGCAGGGGCAGGAGGTGGAGGAGGGGGTCCAGGTACATTGACTAAAGGAGTAAGAGTCGAAGGAGGACCATGCCCATCAAATCCAGAAGGTGGTGGTGGTGGTGGCGGCGGAGGTGTAGGTGAAGATCCAGGTTCACTATGTCTAGGAAAAGATGGTTGTGAAGACACGATGAATGTTGACAGATAATGTGGAGGTGGTGGCGCGACTGGAACTGATGGAGTGGGTGAACAATGTGACTTTAGGTTATTCTTTCGAGATCCTGAATGTCTTCTTCCATGCAGGCGTCTAAAGCGAGCTCCTGAATGTGAAGAAGTTCTAGTGACAACATTAGGAGGTGGCGGAGGGGCAGGTCCAGGAGCTGGAGGTCCAGGGCCAGCACCAGGAGGTGCAGGGGTGGCACCATGAGGAGGTGGCGGAGGGGAAGGTCCAGGAGCTGGAGGTCCAGGGCCAGCACCAGGAGGTGGAGGGGTTGCACCATAAGGAGGTGGAGGGGTGGCGCCATGAGGAGGTGGAGGGGTGGCGCCATGAGGAGGTGGAGGGGTGGCGCCATGAGGAGGTGGAGATGTTCCATGGTCAGGAGGATGAGGAGGGGGTACGGGTACATTGAACATGGGATTAAGAAGCTTTGGAGGAGGTTCATGCCCATCATCTACAGAAGGTGGAGAGTGTGGTGGTCGATATCCAGGTTCACTAAATCTAGGAGAAGGTGGTTTTCGAGTGGGAGAATGAGCTCTTGCTGAAGGAGATGGAGGTGAAGGCACATCCCGTGAAACATCTAACACTGGTGAATCATGCAATGAATTAGAACAAGGACCTTTGTTGGAAGGGATCCTCATTGATAACTTATCAGATTTTTCCTGACGTAAAGAAATACTTTGAGAATCTTGTTGTCTATTCATTTCATTGGAATTAACTGCTTTGGATCGACACTTTTCTTGTTGCTTAGTAGTCAGTGGGGCAGACTTCTCAAACATTTGTTTAGATTCATCAGCATTCAACTCCTTCTTTGAATTTTTCCTATTTAATCGCTCCAAGTGATCTGATTTTCTTTCTTGTTCATTTTCTATCTCTGACATGCCAGACACGTCGACAATCTCTGTGTCCGTGTCTGTAGTACAGGGCATATTACTATCATGTGCAGTAATGTATAGCTCTCCATCTCTTTTGTCCAACAAAATGGGTTTCAGATCATGGAAATAATCAGAATCAACTATATCATCCTGCTTGTAGTTCCCGTCTTCTGATGCACAGTCTTCGAATGCATAAGGCTCTAACTCCTTCCAGACTACTTCATCTGGTGTATCGTATTCAATTATATGATTATCTAACACGTCCCCCATTACATCTTGTGCATCAATTATATTACTAAATATCTCTTCTACTTCAAAGAACTCATCAGGTGAAGCATTCTCTGAATCAGACCCATAGGTACTTGGAACTTGTGTGTTTATAATAGATGGAGGAGAATCAGCGTCCGAAAAGAGTACCTGATACGGATACGAGTATGCAATTAACTCATACAACTATAAAAAAAGGGACAATTCATGCAAGAAAAACAAGATTGTACCTTCGCAAAAAAGTCTTTTGAAAACTGGACCTTGACATCCCACAGAACGTCAATTTCTTCACGCTCCAGCATCAATACGTTTAACCGAATGAATGCAGTGTGAAACATGACTCTGAACATCATTTCTTCCCTTTTTAAATCCTCTCCTAAATGAACACACTCAAGAATAACATCTCCTTGAACCCTGATATGAAAATCTAGCTTCACTAACTGGCACTCGTCCTGTCTGTATAGGCGAGCATGTTCTTCTGTCTTCAGAGTTGAAAACAAAAGCTTAGATGACTTATTGGGTGCTGCTGCAGAAGGGACCTGTCCATAGACACGGACAACTGGTCTGCAACCTTTCCCCCCATCAAACAACGGGAGGACTCTAAATATGATACAATCCAGGGCAAGAGGTGTATCCACAGGCGACCAATCCAAACCCAATCTTGTACGTGATATATACTGAAGATATCTGAGCTGCGATGGCTGTGGATTTAAAGTTGAAAAAAAATAAAGAAGTTCCGTAGGAGCTTGCTTATATACCATTTCAAGAGTCTTCTGCTCACTATCAGACTGTTTACGATATAAAAGCAGTCCTGCAAGCATAAAGGCAAGCACAGGCCAACCACCCTTTTCGCAATGCATTAGTAATACATGCTGACCCCTCAAAGACAACCAGCTGTCACTAAAATACAAAATTTTATTGATCATCTCCAAGGGTAACAACGGACTTCCCTCAAATTCTTGAGGATACTCCATGATAGTCATACCATACTGATACAAAAAATCAGAAACAAGGCTTTTCTTCTCCCCTTGTTTGAAATTAAAAACCATATAAGAAGCATCTTCATAGTAGTCCTGTAGCTCAGCTACAATACCGCCCAAGTAAATCTTATACTCGTCATCTTCCATAACATTGCTTGAGAAACAACAGTCAAACACTACAAGTATATGGACAAAAAACAATGTAAATAGCCATATTAACTGATATACAAAAGAGTAAACCTAAACCGATACCAAAAATTAAAACACACACACAAAGCTCTGTTTGTTTCGAGAAATTAAGCTTACGATTGGATAATAATCCTTTATAATACTTATATCATTTGTCTGTTGCAAAAAGTTACTTGGATTTATAATTGGCATGTTAGACGGGATTTATGAATCAGTCTCCTTGAGTAAAACAAACACGAAAGTAATCCAGGCAATTTCACCTAATAATTCACTCCGTCCTTGGCTTCACTAAACTCTCAACATTAATCAGATCAATTAATATACTAAATACATGATACAGAACCTAAAATAAAATCAAACAAGTGAATACAATTGCAACTGGTAACTTAACAATATGTATCAACATTAAGAGAATCCAGGCAGCGTAGTTGACTAGATTGTGACAAAAAAGCAGTAATTTCCGATACAATTAAGTAGTTTTGTTATTATCGCAAACTCTCAATACTAACCACATTGATTACGTTTAATACATAAATTCAAATAAATGTAAATACAATTGCATATGTGTTAACAAAAGAAACATTACGGGAATCAAGTAGTGTAGTTGAGTACGTTGTGACAAAAAACCAGCAATTTCCGATACAATTTTTAACGTACACATCAACAAAATATACACGTACATTTCCGTCCTTTTATTATCGCAAACTCTCAATACTAATCATATTAATCATGAACCAAACAACTGAACCTAAATTAAAGTATCCAATTAAATTAAATTACAATTGCATTTTACGTGTTGAGTACGAGTAAAATTCAAGAGAATTGAGCAGTGAAGTTGAATGCAATTGTACCGTAGACCTTGTCGGAGATTTCGAGAAGCCTATCGGGAGGTTTCCGATAAAAGAAACGTCTAAACAGCGCCATATACTGGCGTTGTCCCCCCTGATCGGATCCAAAACGCTGATTCTAATTCCAATTCCCAATGCACGTAATAAAAACACCATCAAATTCAATTAATCAACACAAAATAGATCAATTCAGCACGGGGAAACTAAAATGATTAAAAATTGAATAATTAGGGTTTTTTACGAGAATATGATGATGATATTTAATAAGTGTGTGATTAAATGGAAGGGAAGGTATTTATAGATGAGTGTATGAGAGTTGGAGATGTGATCGGAGATGAGAATTTTGGTCGGCCGGAGATTGGAATTCCGGTGAGAAAATAGATACGGAGGGAAAAAGTGTACGTTGGATAAGTTGTTGGTTCGTTACTTGCCTTGGATATATAATAATATAATAATATAATATGCTTATATTATACTCACTCCGTCCCAAATTATCTGTCCTTGTGATTAATTTGACTCAATTTTGATTAAGAATTACAAATTATTCTTTTATGATTTCAAAAAATCAAAATATACATTTCAAAATAAATTAAATATACTTTTTGATGATATATTTTTATAATTCTTTTTAATTATATATTATAAGTAATTCTCAGTCAAATTTTAGTCAATTTGACCATGTAAAAATTAAACAAGTCAGTTAATTTGTAACGAAAGGATTACATACGAGTATTTCTTTCTTTCTTTTTCTATGAAAATAAGTAAATAACATGTGTGTATGTTTAATTTCAATTTATTTCAATTATTCTAATTTAGGAGTATGAAATTTTTGAGGCAAAACACAATGAAACTCTAACTGATACATATGATAGATTTCTCACTATGTTGAATGACTTGACTTTAGTTGATAAGGTGTACGAGAATGAGGACTCCAACATAAAGTTTTTAAGGGCTCTACCTGAACAATGGGACTTGCAAACATCATTGATAAGAGATAGAGTAGACCTGGAAGATATGACTCTAGATAAAGTATATGAAAAGCTAAAAACTCATGACTTGGAGTTACAACAAAGAAAGAACAGAAAAAGTGGCAATGCAAATATAGTTGCATTAAATGTGGAGACAAACACTGTAAAAACTAATGAATAAATTCTTACAGTCTCAAAAGGAAAAGTAAAAACTGTGAAAGTAAAGGAAAGTAGTGAATCGGAGTCTGAAACAAACTCTAATGAAGACTCTGATAATGAATTCACAGACTCTGACATGATGGAAATGGTTGCTATGATTGTCAAGGGCTTCAAAAAGATGAAGTAGAGGATGTTCAGAAATTAGGAAAAAATTCAGAAAAGGTCTGGTAATTCTGAAAACAAAGAAAAGTTCAGGAAGGGAGAAGAAAGAGAAGTGAAGTCAAAAACACTTGACAAATTAAAAGTCAAGTGTTATAAGTGTAACAAGATGGGGCACTATGCAACTGAGTACAGGAGCAAGGAAACTGGAAAGGCACTCATAACATCCAAGAGAGACTGAATGGACTCCTCAGACTCTGATGAGGAAGTGAACTATGCTCTCATGGCAAACTCTGAAACTCCCACTACAAACTCTGATAAGGTACCAGATTCAATCTTCAACATAAACACTGATAATATCCATGAATTAAAACCATTTCTTAGAACCTTGCAAGTCAGTTTTAAGACTCAATCTCTTGAGAATGAAAGACTAAAATCTGAAATTCAAAAATTATCTATTAAGAATGATTTTCTTGATTCTGAACTTGTGCACATGAAAAATACTAAGAAAGATTGTGAAAGGACTATATATATGCAAACTCAGTTAAAAATCCAAGTGACTTATCTAAAAACTGAATTAGCCAAAGAAAGGGAAACCTTCAAAGTCTAGACAAACTCTAGTAAAAAGGTTCAGAAAATTTTAATAGACAAAAACTGGACATCTACTTTAGGTTATGAGTCTGATAGTGAAAAGATGAATAAAATTTCTAAGACACACACAAGAGTTAATGAACATTTGATTAAACCTGTTAAATTTATTAGGGCTAGTAATGGAACAGACATTTCTGATAAAGGTTCCAACACTTCGAAAAATAAAGAAAGTAATTTGTCAAAAGATAACCAATAAATATTGGTTTGCTTTTTCAGAAACAGCTTAAGGAAAAGATGAAGTCTGTTATCAACAAAAATAAGCCTAAAAGAGTGAAAAGAAATAGGAATGAAAAGGTAGGAATATCTAAGGAGACTGATTATAAGAATATTCCTGATACACCTAGAAAGACCTATTTCACTTGTGGTAATTCTAATTATCTTGCTATTGACTGCAGGCAGAATAAAAAGAAGGAACCTGAGAGACCTAAATCAGAAGTTAGGAAACAGACTAGATATAGGCCACAAAATCCTTGTTTTCATTATGGTAGCTTATGGCATTCTATTTAAACTTGTAATGAATATCATAGTCTGTATTTTAACTATTATGAACTTTTACCTCATTTGAATAAAATTCATATTTCTTCTATGTATGCTGCAAAACAAAAGTATGTTGTAAAAGCTGATAGAAGAAAACCAAACTCTAAAAATGCAAACTCTGTCAACTTAAACTCTAATAAAGTCACTTCTGCTGCAAAAGTTAACAATGTTAAAAAGAAAGGATCGAAACTTGTTTGGGTCCTCAAAACTTCTAATTAATTTGAAAATATGATTGCAGAAAAACAGGAAAAACATCATAGTGATTGATAGTGGATGTTCTGCACACATGACTGGAAATAAATCCTTTTTTCTAGAGTTTGAAGAGAAGGCTGGCCCAGAAGTATCTTATTGAAATGGAAACAGAGGAATAACACTGAAATATGACAATATTATGATTAAAAATGTAATCATTGAAAATGTTGTTCTGGTTGAAGGACTCAAGCACAACCTGTTGAGTGTGAGTCAAATGATAGACAAATGTTATTCTGTGGAATTTCATGAAACACATTGTGAAGTCAAGAGTAAAAAGACTGGCAAAGTGGTTCTGATTGGTCATAGACATAACAACCTATTTGAAGTTGGCTTGGAGATAAATCATAAAGGACCAATAACATGCCTCATTAGAAAAGAAACTCCAATAGAAAGCTGGAATTGGCATAAAAAGTTGTCATTTGAATTTTGGAAATATAAATGAACTGTTGAGAAAGGATCTTGTGAGAGGTCTTCCAAAAGCTCAATTCCATCCTGATGGCCTATGTGACTCATGTCAAAAGGCAAAATAGAGAAAGGCATCCATCAAAAACAAGAATAAATCTTCAATTAAAGAACCCTTACACATGTTACATCTTGATTTATTTGGTCATGTCAATATCATGTCAATTGGAAAGAAAAGGTATACTCAGGTGATAGTTGATGAATTTACAAGATACACGTGGGTGTATTTTCTACACAAGAATGATGAAACAACTGAGATCATTTTTGACCACATCACCATGATTGAAAATGGATCAACATTCAAAGTGAAGATTCTAAGGAGTGACAATGGAACAAAGTTCAAGAACTCTGTAATGGAAGAATTCTGTACAACCAAAGGGATAAAACAACAATTTTTAGCACCTGGTACTCCTCAGCAATATGGTGTAGTTGAAAGAAAAAACAGAACTCTAATTGAAGCTGCTAGAACAATGCTGGAAGCTTCAAAACTTCCTACTTACTTTGGGACATAAGCTGTGAACACTGTTAGCATTATTCAAAACTGTACATTGATCAACAAACATGGAAAAAACTCCCTATGAAATGATGAAAGGTATGAAGCCAAATGTGAAGTATTTTCACATATTTGGAAGCAAGTGTTTTATTCTAAAAACACATCCTAAATAGCACAAAAAGTTTGAATTGAAAGCAGATGAAGGTATTTTTGTTGGGTACTGCACAACCTCAAAGACTTCTTCAAAGGCCTTCAAGGTGTTCAACTTAAGAACAAGGTTAATTATAGAATCCATAAATTTCTCTTTTGATGAAACTAAGATCACAGGATTACATGATGAGCAAGCTCAAGAATGTTTGAGATTTGAAAATGAAAAATTAGAGGATACACACTTTGATGAGATAAACTCTGATTCTCTAAACTCTGATTCCCAAAACTCTGAAGAAACAAAGACTGCAAGTGAAGATACTGCACATGTTGAAGGGGAGCAACATCAATCTTCCACAGAGAATACTGAACCAAACTCTGTAATTGAAATATCTGATCAATATCTGATAGACAGAGACTCTGATAATCCAAACTCTGTTAATACAAACTTTGAAGTAAACACACCTTCAGGGGGAGATCAAAATTTACTGAAGAATCATTTTATGATGCCAATAATGGGGGTTCAAGGAATCTTCCTCACATCAGAAAATGGACCAAGGGTCATACACCTGACTTGATAATTGGTGATCCAAACACTGGAATTCAGACAAAGAAAGCAACTCATAATGAATGTATGTATCATTACTTTCTTTCACAAACAGAACCAAAAAAAGTTGAAGATGCTCTTAAAGATGCAGACTGGGTAACTGCAATGCAAGAGGAATCAAATGAATTTGAGAGAAATGAAGTGTGGACTCTTGTTCCAAGACTAAATAATAGATCTATTATGGGCACCAAATGAGTTTTCAGGAACAAGACAGACTCTGATGGAGTCATTACAAGAAATAAAGCAAGATTAGTTGCCAAGGGATATTCTCAACAAGAAGGCATTGACTATGATGAGACCTTTGCACCTCTTGCTAGACTAGAAGCAATCAGAATCTTTCTTGCTTATGTTGCACACAAGAAATTAAAAGTTTACCAGATGGATGTTAAGAGTGCTTTTCTAAATGGAGAACTTGAAGAGGAAGTCAATGTTGAACAACCTCCTGAATTTATAGATTTAAAATATCCAAATCATGTCTACATGTTAGACAAGGCACTGTATGGACTTAGACAAGCTCTTAGGGCATGGTATGAAACTCTGCCTCAATTTCTACTAGAAAGTGGATTCACTAGAGGTAATACTGATAAAACCTTGTTTTATAGGAATCAAGATAAGGATTTGTTACTGGTTCAAATACATGTTGATGCTATAATCTTTGGATCCGCTAATGATAAATTGTGTGAAAGATTTTCCAAGCTAATGCAGTCAAGGTACCAAATGAGTATGATTGGAGAGTTGAGCTACTTTTTGGGACTACAAGTCAAATAAACTGAAGAAGGCATCTTCATCAATCAGTCCAAGTATACAAGAAATTTGCTGATAAAATTCAACATACTAGACTCTGTCACTGCAACTACTCTCATGGCCACAACAACCAAGTTGTATCAAGATACTGGTGAGCCTGTTGATATGAAAACCTATAGAGGTATGATTGGCTCACTACTTTACCTGAATGCAAGTAGGCCATATATCATGTTTACAACTTATCTTTGTGCTAGATTTCAAGCAAATCCAAGGGAACCTCATTTGATTGTTGTTAAGAGGATTTTTAGATATCTCAAAGGCACAATTAATCTAGGTTTATGGTATTTTAGAGAATCTGATTTTAAACTAACAGGTTATTCAAATGTAGACTTTGCAGGATACAAAATAGATAGGAAAAGTATAAGTGGGAGTTGTCAATTTTTAGGAGGAAGAATAGTTTCTTGATTCAGTAAAAGCAGAAATCCATCTCAACATCAACTGCAGAGGCATAATATATTGCTGCAGGAAGTTACTGTGCTCAAATTCCGTGGATAAAAAATCAGTTGTTGGACTATGATTTGAACTTTTCTAAAATTCCTATATATTTTGATAATCAAAGTGCAATTATAATGACAGGAAATCCAGTTCAACACTCTATGACAAAGCACATCGGTATCATATATCATTTTATCAGAGAACATGTCATGGAATGAATAATTGAAATATATTTTTTTCTAACTGATCAGCAACTAACATACATTTTCACCAAGCCTCTGTGTGAAGCAACATTTACGAGATTCGCATCCTCTATCACACTCTGATGACTGACTCAGTACTTACAAATTCTGATGTCATCAACTATTAGAGTCTATGATAAACTCTTTTAAAGTCTGTGGTAAACTCTGTCAGAGTATGTGGTAGACTCTGTCAGCTTTAGTGGTAGGCTCCGATGTCAGATACTATAGTATCTGATTCATAGTCAATAAGTCAACTTTATATAGTTATTTGTTTTTCAATAACTAATTTTTATTGATTTATTTCTAGGACATCATATTTATATTTGTGACTTCATAATTGTTAATCTTTGATCGGAAAAATCTTAAGGCGCGTGTGTATCATGTATAATGATTCATATTATGCATGTACACATATACACACACAATTGTAGTATTCTAGGAATCGTTCAAATTATTTTATATCCTCTAAACTATTGCCACGTGTCCCACTATAGGTTACACGACTAATTGAGAGAGACTCGTTTAGTTCATTTGTATTCTATCACATATTTTCTCATTCTCTCTCAAAACCCTAAGCATCTCCAAAACATCTGTTAAAATGGATTCTAAGGGATTTTCTTTCCAAAACTATACTTTTGCTACTACTAACTACTCTGTTCTTCTCCAGAAAACACCCGACCGTGGAGACTTCCATATAATCCAAGATTTTCTTGCACAAAGTTACATTGGGTATGCCTTTCGGGAACCCAATATAATATATGCCCATGCCATGATAAGAATTTGGTCCACGGCTCGTTTCAATAATGCTTATGAGACTGAAGAACCTATCATCACTTTTGATTGTAATGGTAGATACTTCATCACTCCAGTGGTGGTTCAACAAGCTCTACATCTTCCTGAGCTTGAAATGTTTGATGATGTTGCAAATGAAGGCGACATCAAAGGGTTTTTCAGAGAAATAGGCTATGGAGGAAGCTTATCGAAGCTGGGAAGCCTTACAAGGCCCAATCTTAGAAGAGAATGGGGTTTCTTCTTTGACTGCATAACCAGGGCTTTCACAGCCAAGTGCACAAATTTTGATGCTATTCCCCTACTCTCTCAACAAATTGGGTATTCTCTGACCCATTCTCAACATATTGATTTTGCATGTTTGTTGATTAGGCTAATAGCTCGTAAAATTAGTGATGATAAACATACTGTATATTATGCTCGATTTTTATAGTTATGTTTAGTCATCTTTTGCCAGATGTTAATTTTGCTGATGACACTAACATCCCTATTTTTCAAATGAATAAAAGACTTTTTGCTGATTTGTCCAGAAAGGATGCCAAGAGAGTGGCATCCTTATCTGAGGTATTTTACCCTGCACAGATCAGGTAGTTTCTTCATCAGACTTTGCCAACTGTGTATGGAAGTAGTTTCTCTCAGTGACTAAGGATCAGAGTTTACCAATTCCCTACTCTGATTCCAACCCAATTCATCCACCAAACACTGATACACCACATCTGCCAACCTCTAGTATCGTCCAAAAGGCATCAGTTGCAAAACACACCTCTCAGGCACAGGGCTCAGGCCTCAAACGAAAGGGTAAATCTATGGCTCAGTCTCCTCCAAGAAGAATAAAATTGATTGATGAGCACACGGACTTTGATGAGAGTGCTGATGGCATGGTCTTTCCAATCAAGAACTCTGTCAAACCTACCTTAGATATTTTTCATGCTTCATTCATGAAGCAATTTCATGACCATCTTGTATCAAAGCCTGCTAAGAAGAAGAGGAGACTAGTTAAAGCCACAATCTCAGAGTATATTTCTTCGATTGATGCTACAAATTTTGAACAACTAAACTTTGATGTTGTAAATCCTGATGTAGCTGCCTCTGCAGAAGAGAGTTTAATGTCGATACAAAAATCGTACATGAGTGAGGACATAAATCAAATGAAGACCTCTCCTCATATTAATCCTTTTACCAGTCCTGTAATCACCTAGGAAGGTGCTTCAAATGAGGTACCAATTAAAGATAAAAAGGGAATAAGTGCTGATAGTGAAATTGTTGACAAGAAATGCTGGGATAAAAATGATGAAGACAATCCTAATACACAAAATGCTGATCTTGCTACATCATCAGGCCCAGTGGTAGTCTCTGATTCCCGTACCAAATCACCACCTCAGCGGATACTTGAACTTTCTTATGAAAGGGTGAGAGAACTAGCTACTCAGGTAACTAAAGACATGGTTGCACAAGGAACTTAGGCTGCTGCTGCCATGAAAGAAATTAAGATTAATCCCCTGGTATTCTCCATGAAGAAGAAATAGAGAGTTTTTTTTGCCCTAGACACACAAGAACCTATCTCTTAAAGTGAGGTAGCAGTCTCTGAAGGATCAGGCACACAAGAACCTGTTGATCAAAGTTCAACAAAAGCCACTCTACCAGCAGATAAAGCTAATTTGGATCAGGGGTACAACCCACAAGAACCTTCAGCTCAAAGGGTTGAAGAAGTTGTTAAGGCCTCAGCCACATAAGAACCATCCAATCAAACTTTGCATGCAATAACACAAACTCTGACTGCAGATCATGTTGTTGCTGATGTTGAAGGCCAACTACTGGCAGAGTCTAGCAGACAAGAACCTTCACCTCAAAGTGGTGAAACAATTATTACACAGACTCTTGTCCTACAAGAACCAATCACCACCAATGTGATTGCAGAGCAAAACAATGAACAACAGCTAAATTCTGATTCAAATGCTGCAAATCCTGGGACCTCAAACTCTGATGTTACTCATTTGGCAATCACTGATGCAATCCTAGTACAACCTCTCTCCGCACAGCCAATGGTACTCCATTATCCTCTACACATCTTCAAGGTATAAACTCTGACTTTTCTTCAGGCTTTATATACACTGATAGCTTAAGTTTAGATTTTATACATGCTTATTTTCCTGCTGGAATGACCATGAATAGTCCTAAAAAGGTACTCCCTATTCATGTGACCGCAGACAACTCTTCTCAGCCACCTCTTATTTTTGTAGGACACTATGATTTGAGCATTTATTTTGAGCTTGAGGTAAAATGTGAGAAAAATAGAAATGACATAAAGAGACAAACACTGGTTCTGGAAAAAAGAGAGTTAGATATGAGAAGGAAGTTAGTTATTTCTAGTGAGCAAACTCTGACTTTTGAAAGTCATGAGATGTGTGATGTGAGAATTAATGAGATTACTTTTAAAAAAAAAAGGGTGTCTTAGGTTGTTCTGTTCCTTGTGTAGGTGCTCAGAGTACACCATAAATAGGCTCTGCTGATCAACCTGTCCCTCAAGTACCAATCTCTGATGCACCTGGTCCTAGTCATGTTGCAGTTGCTACAAACACAGACTCTGATGATGATTTTTCTGCCATTTTTGTTGATGAGGAACCTACTGGTCTTTCCATCTCTTATCAAGAAAGGTACAACTCCAAAAGATGGCCATTCAATGCTCATGATGCTCTCGACAGATTATAAATGGAGTATCTAGATTATTGCATTGTTGCTCAACTCAAGGATGAGATAGAACCTGCTCTTGATAAGGAAGGTGTTGTCAGACACACTACACAAGGAGCACCAACCCCTGAAGATCTTGTCAAATAGAAACTCTAGGAGACATCCTGGAAATTTTCTCATGAAAAGGTCAACTGATCTCGGGCTCATGACCTTGTTCAAAGGGCAAACTCTGACCTCTCATCTGATGGAATGAAGACGTTGTTGAAGGCCACAACTGTGTTCACTAAGGCTCTTCACAGTGAAATGAATTCTCTACATGAGGATGTTATCAAATGGGGTGCTTCAGTTCAGACTGCTGTACAACTTGTCGACCATGGCTTTGACAAAAAATTCTCTACTCTCTTCAAACAACATATAGCTTTGGAATCCAAAGTGGACACTCTTAGTACTGCTGTCTCTTCTATTCAGGACTCCTTGACTCTGATTATGGATCAACTCTCTATTCCTCGTGATCTTAGAAAGGGGGAGAAAGCTTCAAAAAATAAATACAAATATGATCTTCCTCTTAAATCTCTTGATAAATTTGATGGTGATGAAAGTGGAAAGAATGACACAATTTCTGGGAGTTATAAGGGAGATAAAATTATGAAGACACAGACTCTGATTCCTTCACAGAATCTGATTCCTTCATGGTCTAGACCAGACAAAGGCCAGCAGCAATCTCTGAGTGAAATAGATGTTGTAGTTCAATTAGATCAAATCAGGAAGGATGCAGAGTTAGCAAGAAAACTTCAAGAAGAAGAGAATCTAGAGAAAGTTGAAGAGAAACTAAAGAAGGATGCAGAACTGGCAAAAAAGATATTTGAAGCAGAATATCTTAACATAGATCCAGTTGCTGCTGAACAGGAAATGAAGAAAATGAATAATGGTACTGACAATGCTCAAGTCCAGTTAAAGAAAAAGCAAACTTCTATTCAAAGGAAAACTCTTATCAAGAAAAAACTTGCAACATCTTAACATGCTAGACCTCAACAAACATCTACACCTGTGACAAGGTCAACCAGAGGTGCAAGTGCAATGTTGTAAGTAGTCAACCATATCAGTCATCTCCAAAAGTCTAACAAAAAGCTTCATCAAAACCAAAGGCTCCACTTATCATGCAAGGAACCACATTCCTTCCAAGAGGAACTAGCTTTGAAGATGAGGAGGAAAAACAACAAACTCTGGTCAGAAAGAAGAATCCTGATCTTTTATGGACAAAAACTGAGTCTTTAACTCTCAATGCTAGACTTAGAAAGGATAAGGGAGGAATTGGTAACTCAAAAGCCAAGGTCTACAGAGGTAAAACTAATGTATTTAGAGATCCCTATTCTTTGAAGCACAAACCTGAAGAACAATTGACTCAAGACCATTTGGACAAACTCATTGTTGTTCATTTGGTAAAAGATGTGTTTGATGGTGTTGTACCTAAAGAGAAACTGTTATACTTTCTAGAGAATGAAAGAGTGTTAAAGCTGTATGAAGAATATTTAATTCACAAGTCATCAAAACAACTGAAATATGTCCTTTATTTGCTAAATGGAGAGGATGACACCACTGCAAAGTGGGTGAAACATCTAGAAGGGGTAATAGTAGGGGCTAAAAAAAATGAAAATCTTATGAAGTTAGACTCTGAAGAATACATATCAAGGTACATGATGGAGGATGACACTGAGAAGGAAATGAGCAAGGGAGATGCTATGTTTTCCCAGTTACACAAGTAGAAGAGGGGTTGAATACCTGTGTGCTCTTTATGCCTGATTAAAATCGACTTAATGTAAAGTAAAGCTTTGAATTAAGAACAAAGAACAAACACAAAGATATGAATGAATATTGTTTGTATTATTGATGAATGAATACAAACTCTCCGAGGGTGTACACAAACCCTAGTAGCTTCTCTGTATTTTTCACAACAATTCTCTCTATCTCTATGCTCTCTCAAAAGTTTGCCTTAAATAAATTAGGTTACATAGAGTGTTTGTATAGAGGACTGCCTATCAACTAATAACATAAAATGAAATTACAATAGGAATAGAATTCCTAATTATTAGATGACGGTTTTCTTCTGTAATTCTCCTTCCTTCCCATAGCATATCTGCAATATATTTTCCTTTATTATTGAAGAATTTCCATTACTATGATCATCTTCCAAATCCAGCTTCAACTTTATAGACTTTGAAAATCTTCAGAATCTGATGATCTTCAATCTCTGACAGACTATACACTCTGATGGTCTATAGACTCTGATTTCCATCCAGACTCTAATCTTAGTTCTTCAGAAAAATATTCTATGTACAAATACTCTTGATACAAAGACTGACTAAACTCTAATTTACATTTACATTTACATTTACTTGGATCAGAGACTAGAAAGACTTGTTCTATTACAGATATCTATGCTAGACTTTGTTCTAGTCTTTTGTACATCATAAAAATGAATATATTCCTAATAATCTCCCCTTATTTATGTTTTATAAAATTTTAAGCATAAATCAAGGTTTGATGATGTCAAAACTAAATAATGAAATAATTAATCTAGAACAGTGTAAAATTTACAAGGGAAAATGATTACTTCTTAATTGACCTTCTCAAAGGCTGAATTATTCTTCAGAAATGACTTCAACATATTCTCCTTAACAACAACAAGAGTTTCACCAACATAATTCTTCAACTTCTTCATTTCTTCATTCTCACATTTGATTTGATAATAAGCTGCTCATAAATCATTTGCATGACATCATTATTGTTCTTTTAAATCTTTCAACATCAGAACACTAACTTTCCAACTCATAGGTTAAAGCCTAAAGTAATGACCCATACCTTCTTGAAATTTGATTTGATTTTCTTCTAATGGCATGTCTTGATCATTCCCTTCAGCATCAACATACTTTAAAGAAAATTTGTCCATCTGTCTATTTGTCTATCTGTGCAGAGTCAACTTCTTTTCAATTTTTTTAAACCATTTGTGGGTGACAACCTCTTTGCTTCTATTCACTGCATAAGTAATTTGCAAGATAAATCTAATATACTGTAATTCCTCAGCCTGTTTGAAGAACATGAAGTTTGATTGACTAATCCATCTAACAGACCCTCCTTCTAGAAAGTACACCAGCATTTCATTCTTCATCTTTTTTGTAACTCCATAACCTCCTAGCACCTTTCTTTCAAAAACATTATAGACAATTTGAGCAGATACCACTTTGTTTAAGTGTTTTTGTGTAATCTTCTCAAACTGCCTATCTGTCAATGATTGAGGATCCCTGGTTAGAGTTGTAGTTCTATCAATATCAGACTCTGCAAAAGCTCCAAGCCCTATCTTCTTCCTGGCTCTTAACTAAAGATTTGATTGACTGCATTGCCAGTATCCAGCTTCTTGAATTTCATCATGATATCCTTTTTTACTTATCAGAGTCTGACTTAGAACCTGATTTCTCATGTTCAGTCCCTGACTGGTGTGTTTGAGTTTTTATTAATATAACCACTCAAGACTGCTTTTCTTCCACACCACCAAGTCACCTAGGAACATGAGAATCCTTATCATTATCATCATATCTCCTCCTTTTAAGTCCCCTTGACTTATCTTTATCTTTGCAACTCTTATCTTTATTACTCCTTTTTGAAGATGATTCACCACCACCAGCCTTTTTTCCCCATTTTTGACATCATCACCCTTTGTAACAGCCAAAAGAATGTTTTCAGGAATAGAAGTGATGTTGGCTTGGACAGTGATAACTTTATCCACCTTGGCAGTGAAAGAGTTGACAGAATCTTGAAGAGTTGTCTGTTTGGCCTTGAAGTCAGCCAAAGAATCCTTCATAGCAACATCCTTAGACTATTAAAGAGAGTACAAAGTCTCAAACTTTGTTTGGAGTAGAGCAGTAGTAGTACCAACATTTGTCAATTTGGTTTGAATATGAGATATATCTGCAGAGCTGAGGTCAACAGCTACATCTTATTCTTTTTCAAGTAGAGAATCATCAGGCTTCTCTCCAGGATAATAACCATGCTCCTTCAAGAAGGAATTATTTTGAAAAGTATTCAATCTCTCAGCTTTATGAATTTCCAGAATGCAAGCAAAAGTATATTCATCATTAATTCCATTGGCCTGTGCTGTCTTCTGTTCGCACTTTATTCACGCAAGAGAACGTGGTCACAAGTAATACAGAAATAAGTAGGA
>QRFB01003482.1:0-41694 GCA_008931105.1 Oenanthe javanica | reverse complement strand
GATTTCATTAAAAAATAATTTGGAAGAATATTAATAGAATATAACAAAAATAAAAAAAAATATTGAAATCAAATAAAATTTAAATAGGGATAAGATTGTAATCGCGAAACCAAATAAAATTTAAATAAAAATGAGATTTCATAAATGAAACCAAATTTCGTAGATAGAGTAATATTAATGATTTAGAAATAAATTAATAAGGAAAATCAATTAAAATATCTATAAACTATATGGCTTTTTGAGGTTAAGTCGTTGAACTATTTTTTTGCGTAATCAAATCCTTAAACTATATAATTTTTGGATCTAAGTCGTTAAACTAATTATTTTCGTAATTGAATCCTTAAACTATATAATTTTGGGATTTAAGTCCTTAAATAATTTATTTTCCTAAGTATATTCTTAAACTATATACTCCTTCAGTCATACCCATTTGTTTACATTTGAAAGAGGGTGTCTGACATACATTTTAAGGCGCATATAAAGTATTATTCCATAACTTAGTTTTTAATTTTTTTTCTCTGAATAAAAATTTAATGTTTAAATTTTTATTCAGAAAGTCATATATGTGTTCAATATAGTTTAAAAAGTCATATAATTATATTTTAATATTATATATGTGTTTAATATAGTTTAAAAATTAATTTTTAATTTTAAATATATATGTTACAATAAAAAAATGTCTTATTAATAATTAAATTGATATTTGTTAAATAAATTTAGACATAAAGATCTAATTTCAAAACAAAAAGTAATTTAATGACTCAATTAAGAAATTATTTTATTTAAGAAATTATACTTAAAACTTTATATAGTTTAAATACTTAATTATGAAAAAAATATTTTAAGGACTTAGATCCAAATATATTATAGTTTAATTAAGGAATCAATTACGAAAAAAATAGTCTAAGGACTTAGATCAAAAAATTATATAGTTTAATTAAGCTTCTTGTTCACCCTGTTCTATGACGACAAGCTATTTACAGAACCTGCAGAATTTCCAGAGTTTCCAGAGTCCCACTCCTTGAATTCTTCATTATTAAACCTTGTTGCACCTTAGAACATCAGAAATAAAAAGCTATCTAACTCCCCCTGATCTATACAAGATCCGATCACTTTCTAGTAACACCAAATACAACTTGAACAATACAATCGAATGAGAAAGTGATTACAACTCAAAAGTATATTTTCTATATAGCACGTATCTAATATATAATAAGCTCAGATGATATAAAAAATATGAGAAAGCTTTTCAAGATGGTATACTGAGTTGTTGTACCGTTGAGAACAGATGAAAAACTAAGCCCTTAATATATAACCACATATCGAACAACTAGTTTGAATTAAGAGAAAATAAACGTTGAAGGATAATGGTAATTCAAACTATAGCATAAATATAGGAGATAAAGTTGTTGAAAAATGTTTAATAGTTTAGCTCTTAAAAATATGGAAGAGATAGATAAGTAGTCAAAGATCGAAAGAGTTTTAGTTCGAAACAACTACTTATTAAATCAATAGAAAAATGTTTTAATAGAATAAATATATAAACTGAGCTCATTATATATTAAAACGTATTAGATAGATGTATACTCACAATATAAGACTCTTATTCAAATCTTACATTTATCCCTTGAAATTTGGTGAAATATTCTGTTTCTGTTGGACTCCTTAAGGGCTGGCTGTTTGCTCATAACAACTTACTGTCTACATAATATCTTGTTGTTATGTTGTTAAGTAAAATATCTGCAAAATAGTGTTAGCATAGAACAATACAGTAGGCTATATAACATGAAATATAAAGCATATAGTAGCTTGCTCTTTGTGTGATCATCAAAATTCAGGGTTTACAATCTCCCTTTTTTTATGATTACACACTTGTTTTTCAGGAGTTAAACTCCCCCTGAATCTGTTAAACACTTGCAAATAAACTTAGTAACAATTTTAACAGATAGGGCAAACAATTTATCAAGACAAACATTTAAATAGATAAAATCAAATAAGTTCAAATGTCATATTTGGCAGCCCATAATAATTAAAACCAAATCCATAAACACAATATCCAGATACCAACCAAAACAAGTTCAAACTTAGGTTACCAACCCTAATTTATCAAACCAGCAAAAGATAATAATCCAAGCAATTAAACATAATTAAAAAACAAGTTCATCAAGTAACCCTCCCCCTATATCAAATACTCCTGAAATAATTCTCCCCCTTAATCATTAAAAAGAATCCTTCTTTCTCTGCAGGAGTTTTGTCATTAGTCTTCTCAGCATCTTTGGCATCAGATGAAGTAGCAACAATAGAATCCACCTCCTTGACAGTTTCCTTAAAGATAAACTCAGACAGAAGCCTCCTGAGCTCTAAGTTGTCAGACTTGAACACCTGCATGTTTGCCTTCATTTCCTACATATCATTTTGAAGACCTGCAAAACTTGCCTTCAACTCTGCATAATCCATCTTGATGTCTATTAGCACATCAACATAATGATATGAATAGCTTGTATCTGACTGGCTAGATGAAGACATGAGGAGTTGCTGCACATTTGCCACATCTTGTGGAATCCTTTCTAGACCTCCATCTGGTGTCACTCTAATGCTTGACTGAGTGATACTCACACCATCAAAGAACTCAGTATCCAAAATCTTGTCTCTGTCATCTAATTTTACCCTTGAGTACTTGAAGATCTTAGTTAACAGGAGTCCATAAGGTAGCCCTGTTTTCTTTTGATGAAACACACTCAACATATTCTTTAAAATTAACCTAGAAATATCAAACTTATGACCTTTTAGCAACATAGTAACAATGATTTAATCTTGATAAGTCATGAGATACCTATTTCCTTGCTTAGGACATATGTTTGAACGACATACTTTAAACAACAAATTAGCCATAGGTGTTAACATAGCGGTTATGGGTAAAGATAGATCCCTACTCACCCAATTAGTCTCAACAGTCTTATGTTATTCTTCCTCAGGAAATTCATCAAAAATAATAGATACACCCTTCTTAGAAACTGGAATCAACAAATCATCACTTAAACCCTTAAATTTCATCATTTCATTAAGCACACTCGAATTCAAACAAATTCTTTGACCTCTACTTCACTCACATAGTCCTCATCATCAACATGAAGATTAACATAAAATTCCTGGACTAGTGATGGATACCATGCATCAGGCAAGAATATAATGGAAAGCATACCAACCTTATCAAAAACATCAACTAACCTACACAACTTAAATTCATCACCAGAGATTGACTTACCAAACAATATATTTCGGTGCCCAATATTGTACTGATTGAACCTCTTCTCGAGAACCTTGGATGAAAACTTGATAGCAAGATGATGCTTATTCGAGACAAGAATACCAGAGTCTCCTTCTTCACTCAATGTGTCATCGGATTCTGGTTCCATTGAAACTTGTTCTTCTTCCTCAGTCTGTAAACCAACAATCTCTGTATCCTTAGTGTCTAGTTTGGACCTCTTCTTTGACGACTGACCAGGAGTATGAGTATCATATGTGAACGCCATTGTTACGAGTTTGATTGAGACTATGGTTAGAGATATGTAGATGGTAGTGCGCTTGAAAAATCCCCAAACCCTTCGAGTGACTGGATTTGTAGTGGATGAATACCAAAAGGTGGAGTGATATATTTCTACTATACCTCTTTTTACTGATAATGGTAGAGTATATTTAGGAGTAAAAGATTTTAAATTATTTACCCCACCCTGAAATATAGCATACATGATTTATAAAAAAACAACTACTAGATAAGACTTATCATGTAATTTAATCAGATATATATACTAACAATTTAAAATTCAAATTATCACTTAAAACCAAGTTATAATTATCACGTACACAATTACCAAGGCACAATAAAATAATTCAAATAAAGCACATAAAACCACATAAAGAGAATATTTACAGTCAACAATAATATATGTAATTCTAACGGTAATAGGAAAATAACTTGCTAAGTTCTTAGATGAAACTTGGCAGCAAACTGTTTTCACAAATAGCTTGTTGTTAGACAGAATACATGCCTAATTCTCTTCTGATCATTGTGAATCTCTCTTCAGCTAAAGGTTTTGTGAATATATCAGTCAATTGATACTCCATAGGAACATAGACCAGATTGATTTTGCCTTTTGCCACATTGTCCCTTAAGAAATGATGCCTCACATCGATATGCTTGGTTCTTGAATGTAGTACTGAATTTTCTGAAATATTTATTGTGCTTGTGTTGTCATAATAAATTGGAATTTTCTCACATTTGACTCTAAAATCCTTGAGTGTTTGAATCATTCACAAAATTTGAGAACAACAGCTACCAGCAGCTAAGTACTCCTCTTCTGTTGTAGATAATGCCACATAATTTTTCTTTTTACTTTACCAACACACCAAGAAAAGCATGCGCTCCACTAGTACTTTTTTTATCCATTTGTGAACCTGCATAGTCTGCATCACTATACCCCACAAGATCAAGTATATTTGTGATAGGAAAAAACAAACTAAGAGAAATAGTTCCACTAAAATATTTAAATATTCTTTTAATAGCTTTTAAGTGAGATTCCTTTGGATTAGCTTGAAATCTAGCATAAACACATACACTATACATGATATCAGGTCTAGATGCAGTTAAATATAGCAAGGATCCAATCATACCTTGATATTTTGTAATATCCACACTTTTACATGATTGATTGGAAAATAACTTGCTATTTTGAGGCATTGGTGTAGATTTTGGCTTGACACTTTCAAAACCAAATCTTTTCAGCAGCTCTTTCACATACTTAGTTTGATGCACATATATTCCATCTTGAGTTTGTTTGATTTGATGACCCAAAAAGTAATTGAGTTCACCCATCATGTTCATATCAAACTCACTGTGAATGCACTTAGAAAACCACTCACAAAGTTCATCATTAGTAGAACGAAAGATTATATCATCAACATACATTTGAACTACTAATATTTCACCATTAAGAGATTTTGTAAATAGAGTTGGATTGATTTTACCTCGTACAAAACCATTCTTAATGAGGAACTTATTGAGCCATTTATACCATAATTTTGGGGCTTGCTTTAATCCATAAATAGCCTTCTTCAGTTTGTACAAATAATCTGGAAATTGTTCATGTTCAAAACCAGGCGGCTATTTGACATAAACTTCTTCTTCCAGCAGGCCATTTAAGAAAGCACTTTTGACATCCATATGAAATAGCTTGATATTTTTGAAGCATGCATAAACAAGTAGCATTCTGATTTATTCCAAATGAGCAACAAGAGCATAAGTCTGATCAAAATCTATTCCCTCTTGCTGGTTGTATCCTTGAGCTACCAATCTTGCTTTGTTAAGAGTTACTATTCCTTCTTCATCAAGCTTGTTCTTGAAGACCCATTTAGTTCGAATGATAGAAGCATTCTTTAGAGGTTTGACCAGCTCTCAAATATCACATCTCTCAAAATTATTCAGTTCTTCTTGCATGGCCACAACCCAATTTTTATCTTCTAGAGCATTATGAACATTCTTTGGCTCTTCTTGAGCTAGAAAAGCAGCATAAACATAAAGATTTGATTTTCCTCTTCTAGTTTTGATTCCATCAGTTAGATCTCCAATGAAAAGTTCTGGTGGATGATTCTTGATTGTTCTAGTTGATTTTGGTAGATTATAGCGAGCTATTTCCTCATGGTTAACTCGAATTGGTGTTGAAGTTCTATAAATAGGAGTTTGTATCCCTCCTAGTGACAATCTTGAAAACTGATCAATAGTAGCATCAACTGAGACTTTAGTAACAGCAGGCTGTGATGAAATTTCAGCTTGCTGATTTCCAGTCTGTTAAGCAGTTAGTTGTGTTGCAGCTTGCTCTTTTGACATTTCAGCTGACTATTTTCTATTCTGGGTTTCTACAGCAGCTTTATTTCCATGTCCTGGCGAGCTATTATCACTTGCATCATCATCCTCGTCCTTTGGAAGATCACTGTTACATTCTTTAAATACAATATTAATAGACTCTTTAACTATGCATTTCTTTAAATTATAAATACGATATGCACGACTAGTTAAAGAATACTCAATAAATATAGTTTCATATGATTTAGAATCGAATTTACCGTCCCTTTCGGTTTTCTTTAATGCAAAGTACTTACATCCAAAATCTTTGAAATAACCAATGTTTGGTTTTTTATTCCTCAGCAGTTCGTATGAAGTCTTTTCCAAAATAGGCCTTATGATAACCCTATTAAGAACATAACAAGCTGTATTGATAGCTTCTGCCCAGAAACTCCTTGACAGCTTACTTTCTTGCAGCAAAGTCCTAACAGTCTCTTCTAATGACCTATTTTTGCGTTCCACAACTCCATTCTGCTGTGGTGTCTTTGGTGCTGAGAATTCATGTGAAATTCCTATTTCTTCACAATAAGTAATGAAGTCTTTTTGGAATTCTCCACCTCTGTCACTTTGAATACCTACAAGTCTTGTTTTAAGCTTGTTCACAAGTAACTTAATTAGTTTCTCAAACTCAACAAAAGCACAATCTTTATATTTAACAAATAAAATCCAAGTAAACCTAGAAAAATCATCAACAATGATAAATCCATACTATTTACCTCCCAAGCTTTTGCATGCCTCGGGATCAAATAGGTCTAGATGCAAGAGTTCTAGAGGTTTTGAAGTAGATACCACCTTTTTGGCTTTGTGAGTACTTCTGATTTGTTTACCAAGTTGACATGCTTTGCATACTTCAGTTTTAGTATACTTCAACTTTGGCAATCCTCTCACAAGCTTCTTGCTAGACAATCTGTTCAACAAATCCATGTGTGCATGACCCAATTTCATATGCCATATGGAGGGATCATTTTCTATGGCTGCTAAACAACATGTTATTTTTTACAAATCAAAGTCTAATATATATATATATATATATGTATGTATATTTCCATCCCTTCTAGCAACTGGAGGAATTTTGTTAGTACCAACAATAATAACACATTTTTCTTTATCAACCTCAACCTTATGTCCATCATCATGGATTTGACTCACACTAAGCAGATTATATTTCAAACCCTTAATATAACGGACATTATTAATTGAAGTAGTGTTATTACCTACTTTACCTTTACCAAGAATATGAAGAGATTTACTATCTCCAATTGTTACTCCTCCTCTTTTCTTAAGTTTGAGACTAATAAACCGTGATTTGTCTCCACATATGTGTCTAGTGCATCCACTATCAATTATCCACTACTTTGACTTGATCTTTGTGGCAAGACACATCAATAGAACAAACAAAACACAACTCAACATTTTGGTACCCAAATAGGTTTGGGTCCAGATTAGTTAGTATCAAGTATATAACAAGAATTTGAATCATATTTCTTGATCCACTATTGGACCACTTTAGGAGCCACATTCTTGATATTCTGCTTTTTGGTAAATCCATTCTGACGAGCTGTTTTGTTGTTCTGGTAAGCTATTTTGTTGACAACCATGTTCTGGTAAGCTCTTTTGGAATTCTAGAATTTGCAATTCTTACTAAAGTGACCTTTTTCTCCACATCTGTTGCATTTGTTCCAGACATGTCATATTTGTAAGGCTTGTCATTCCTTCCTTCATATTTGAGAGCTTTATCCTTTTTTTTGAAGTTGAGACCAACTCCTTCTCTTTGTAAGGGAAAATTAATACTTTTCATCATGAATTTGAGACCATCTTCTCCTTGAATGAATGTACCCATCCCTTTTTGAGTTTTATAATTTCTGATTCCAGAGATTTAATCTTTCCAGCTGTCTGAGATATAGAAACTGCAGACTGTGAAGTACTGGAAGCAGGCTGAGATGTTATAGTAGTAGGCTGAGATGTTCCCACTTTAATAGATTTTCTGAGTTTGAATGTCTCTAAGCATGTATCTCTGGCCTCAATCTCTTTCTTTAACTCTGAATCTTCTTTACCAAGAGCTTGACCTCTTTTGAGCAATATTTTGTTAAAAGCCTGAAGATGATCTAATTTGGATTTCAACTTCATCTTTCGCCCTTTCTGGTTCCTTATCTTCAATAAGTGTTTCCACTTTTACCATTAATTCATGAACCATCTGTTTTAAATAAACATTTTTCTTTGACAGCTTGCTGTTTTCTGCCTTGACTGAATTATATTCCTTAATTGGAATATGCTTTGGTTCCTGCATTTTTAACTGTTCCAAAACAATATTACTAGAAGATATACAAAATTTAAAAGAATTTATCTCACTCTTGTCATCCTCTGAATCACTTTCCATGAATCCATCCTCAGGATAGCCTAACACAAAATCATCATCTTCCAAGCCAACCAATGCAAGATTGACCATCTCCTCACTAGCATCATCGCTAGATTCAGAGTCATCATTATTATCACTCCAGGTCACTAAGGCTTTAGATTTATTCTTTTTATCCTTGAAAAAAGTAGATTGTTTGCCTTTGAGCTTGTAACAATCTTTCTTGTAGTGACCAGGCTTGCCACATTCAGAGCATGTATGTTCCCCTTTAGACTCTTTGGAGAACTCTTTGCCCTTAGAAAACCCTTTCTTCTCCATCTTATATTTGTTCCTCTTTTCGATCATCCTCTTGATTTTTCGAGAAATTAGAGCGAACTCTTCATCTAATTCATCATTTGATTCTAGCTTGCTATTTCCAGCATGAAGTGCTAGATTCTTTGCTAGCATTGATCTTTGATTCAAACTGCTCCAATTCTGTAAATATATCAAGGAAGTTCATGGTGTCAATATTTGGTGAAGATTCCAAAGCTGTGACCTTCGGTTCATAAACCCATGAGACTGCATTGATGATTTTTATGTTAATTTCTTCTTTAGGAATAGATTAGCCAAGTTGAGATAGGCTATTCATGGTGATTTGAAATCTAGCTTGAGCCTCTCTAATTGTTTCACCATCTTTGAGCTCGAGGTTGCCATTGTCATTCATGAGTTTGCTAAGCTTGACCTTCTTCAGAGATTCTGAGCCTTCATGACACAATTTCAAAGTATCCTAGATTTCTTTAGCCGATTTACATGAAGAGACCTTGTCACTTTCTGAGATGCTTAGACCAGTAATGATTGTGTTCTTAGCTCTGTTGTTATAACTCAGCTTGATTAGCTCATCATAAGTGAGTTCATCAATGTCCTTATCTTTATTATCAGTTTTCAGAAACGTGAATGAACCTTTTTCAGTGACTCACCATTCCATAGGCTTTCTTTCCAAATGAGATCTCATTCGTCCTTTCCCCCAACTGTAGTTGTCAGACCCAAGTAACAATGGTGGCCTAAAAGAAGAATTCGTTGTTAGATACGGGTCAGCCATCAGATCAATACTTTCATGTTATAGAAGATATTAGTATTCCCAAAGCTATGATACCAAATGTAAAATGCACTTAACGGGGGGTGGGGGGGGTGAATAGGTGTTAAATGCTGACTATGTCTAATTTTAAAGTTTACCAAACCAAATAGCTGACTATTTTTGAAGCAGTCTGCTATGCCAAGAAAACAGCTTACTGTTTTATATCTGTCAAAGTAATATGGCAAGCTATTATGTTATGAAATGTAATAAAACATTAAATAACAGTATGTAAAGAAGGCATAAGACGTTTAGCCAGGTTCCCCCTAATTCTGATGGTCTACCTCCTGGTCCCTTACCAACTTGGTAAGAGAATATATTATTAATCAAAATATACCAATTACAGAATAATAACATATCTCCCTTTTTCCATGTCACTAGGAATGACCTGCTATAATCCCTAGCAGTTTGAGTACACCAGTTTCTTGTTCACCTTATTCTCTAACGGCAAGTTGTTTACAGAACCTGCAGAATTTCCTGAGTCCCACTCCTTGAATTCTTCATTCTTAAACCTTGTTGCACCTTAGAACATCAGAAACAAAAGCTATCTAACTCCCATTGATCTATACTAGATCCCGACCACTTTCTAGCAATACCAAATACAACTTGAACAATACAATAGAATGAGAAAGTAATTACAACTTAAAAGTATATTTTCTATATAGCACATATCTAATATATAATAAGCTCAGATGATATAGAAAATATGAGAAAGCTTTTCAAGATAGTATACTGAGTTGTTGTATCGTTGAGAACATATGAAAATCTAAGCCCTTAATATATAACCACACATCAAACATCTAGTTTGAATTAAGAGAAAATAAACGTTGAAGGATAATGGTAATTCAAACTATAGCATAGATATAGGAGATAAAGCTGTTGAAAAATGTTTAAAAGTTCAGCTCCTATAAATATGGAAGAGATAGATAAGTAGTCAAAGATTGAAAGAGTTTTACTTCGAAACAACTACTTATTAAATCAACAGAAAAATAATTTAATAGAATAAATATATAAACTGAGCTCATTATATATTAAAACGTATTAGATAGATGTATAATGACATTATAAGACTCCTATACGAGTCCTACATCTATCCCTTGAAATCTGGTGAAGTATTCTGTTTCTGTTGAGCTCCTTAAGAGCAGGCTGTTTGCTCATAATGTCTAAATAACAGCTTGCTCTTATGTTGTTGAGTAAAATATCTGCAAAACAGTGTTAGCATAGAACAATACAACATGCTATATAACATGAAAGATAAAGCATTAGTATATTAAAAGGTAGCAGCTTGATGTTTGTGTAATCATCAAAATTCAGGGTTTACAAGATTTTAATGGCGAAACCAAATAAAATTTAAATAAAAATGAGATTTCATAAATGAAACCAAATTTCGTAGACAGAGTAATATTAAGGATTTAGAGATAAATTAGTATGATAGTGTGATTTTAATTAGTACATATTTATACGGGTACGTTTATATAAAAAGCGATTGATAAGCAAATTATATAAAGATAAAATTTTAATTATAAATTATTAAAAAAATAATTGATAGCTAAATTTTAATATTATTATAAAATAGGTTTAAAGAGTATTGATATAATATAATAAAAATAAAAAATAAATATTAAAATTAAATAAAAAATAAAACTATAATAAAATCAAATAAAATAAAAATAAAATTATTGAAGGGTGAAATCAAATTTGGTATGTACAAATAAAAAAAGATAGTTTACCAAGACCTAAAGACGTAAAGCAAACCAGAATTACCTTATTGGGTGATATTGCTAGGGTTGTTATAGAATGAAATTAACTTATATATGATTATATTTTACTATAAATAAGAGATTATTAACTATAACTAAAAGATAATATTGAAATTAATTAATAATACAGTGAAAATAGATTTCATGTTTGTGTGGTAAATTTTAATTTTATTAAAAAAGAAATCTATAAAGTATTGAGATAATATTGAAAGGTTTTAATTTCTTTCTCATCAACTTGCAGTCTGGGATCTTGGGCGTGAAGATCAAAACAAATTACTAGCTGGCTAGTAGTGGTTTGAATTACAATGTACATTATGATATATAACTATCGATCTTGATAAATTGCAATTGATTTGTTAGTGAAATTGATTGATCTTAGCTGTAGTTCATATATAGTCGATGCGCACTAGAAAATCTCATAAGACAGCCGCGTGCGAGTATATAGTTGCAAGTATCAAGTGGCAAAGGTTAGGGTTCCAGTGGGTCGATCGACTAATATAATAAGCATTTAATTAACTAAAGTTTTTCAACGATATATATATAGGTATGTGATAGAGATTTGAACGGTGAGAATCTAAAATATCAGAGGTAGCCTTTCTGTGAAATCGCAAATAGGGTTAATTACCAAGGCAACCTCGGGCATGCATGCTTCCAATCCAGAGTAGTATAAATAAAGACTTCTACATTACTAGAATTTCCATCAACACAACATCCTTTGGCATCAACCACACACATATATATACTTTTTCACAATAGTTAAAAGTTATAGGGTTCCGTTCTCAATGGCCTCCTTCAACGCCATGCTCTTTCTCACCCCCTTGGTTGCCATTGCGGCATTAATGGCGGCTCCTTCCGTTGTTGAAGCTCAGGTCATCAATAATATTATTAACATTACCGGGACTATTACTGGGAATGTGCCTTGTACACTCAATACCACTCTTTTTCCCAATGGCACTCTTAGTGCAGGCAACCCATTTCGCAGTAAGTACATGCATGAAAGCATGAGTACACTCTGCATGAGAATATATATTACTCGCACTATATTAGCATGTGTAGTGTATATACATTTGTGCTTTATATATACTCTTTTTATACAAGTTTCTACTCTACTTTCACCAAGTATATGCATGCGTTCATTATATATATATTTGGGACTGCTATCTTTTTAGAAAAATGCTAGAGGTACAAATTTGAGTAAAAAAAAGTTCTTATATTATAGGAAAATGCTACATTATCTTTTTGGGTTTATATAAACTTTTAACATTATATTGAATGCACAGATGCGAGGGTACAATTGCGGTGCGGAACTAGTAATGCGAGTGTTGCAAGTAGTACAGCAGACGCAAATGGAACGTTTAGCATTACTATAGATCCGCCAGGAGGCTTCCTTCCTGCCTTTGTAGTTTACGCCACAACCTCTATAAATTGTTCGGTGTTTGTTACCACGCCGCTCTCAACTTGCAACTCAACCCTCCCCGCTAATGGAACTCTTAGTTCACGCCTAATTCTAGGCCCTATCCGACTGATCGGTACTACAAGAATGTTATTTCTTTTAGCCAATAGGTTTCTGAATGGGCGGCTCGTTTGAAGTACAGTAACCTATNGGCCCTATCCGACTGATCGGTACTACAAGAATGTTATTTCTTTTAGCCAATAGGTTTCTGAATGAGCGGCTCGTTTGAAGTACAGTAACCTATCTATCTATGTGTACATCGCAGAGTCGGTGTTATATTAAATAAAACTTAAATAAAGTCTATGGAGTTGATGCGTTCAATCATAGAACAAGTAACTTTACTCTTTATATGTGTGTATGTTGTTAGTTTGTCAAGCTTTGTATTAAGGAGTGATCGATTACCGAAGTGTGCGATATATATTCATGCAGTGTCCAAGTTTGATGAGTAACGGTGCATAATTCATAATATTCGATTACTTACAAATCCATCCCGCTTCTTGTCCAGTTCCAGCATAAATTATCTACCAAATTAATCCGTGTATATATGATATATTTTTATTCATGCCACTCGTATAAATTGGCAGAGACAAACTTATGATATAAATCTTCAAAAAAAAAACTTATGACATAAATCTTCAAAAAAAAAAAAACTTATGACATAAATTTTTCTAAAATATCAAGTGAACTAGTTACACAAGGTAACACCTATCAATATTATTGCAAATCAAATTCGCAGAACTATACCCATGCAAAGAAAAATAAGTAGAGAACACTCTAACATGAACATGCATGTGATAATACATCCCAATTAATAATAAAAAGACAAACCCGCTTAATTAAGCATCCAAAAGTAGAATCCTAAGATTAAAATAATAACTAAGAAATTTAAAACGCTAAAAAAGTAATAGATTACACAAATCAATTTCAATAAGTTAAGGGAAGACTCATAAATTGATTCGAAGGCAAAGAAGTTTAAATTGAAAGCTCAATGAAGACCCAGAATTTGATTGAGTGAAAGGTATTCTATAAGAGACCAAACATTGCCAAAGATCCCAAACTTTGCTAAGAAAAATCATAATTAAAATTTAATTGTTCCGAGAATCAAAATTTGTACGAGGAAAAATATTCGATTTGTACGATGTTTTCTTCAACTCGCACGTTGTTTTCTTTAGATTTGCACGTCGAGCTCGAGGTTCTTCAATAATTTGCTTGATACAGTAAAATAATATGGAGAGAATGTTCTAAAGAAGAGATAATGATATACACTACTCTATTACAGTATTTTAACTGAAAATTGTTTATAAATTAAAGCAAAAATAAAAAGATGATTAGTTAAAGTAGCGCTTCTTAAAATCGCTATAAAAGAAGGTAAAAATAAATTGAAAATAAAAATTACTAATCACTTACGATTTGCTATCTTAAACGCTATAGAAGTTATAACTTATACAACCTTATAAGCTGTTCGCACGATATGAATATTAATAATTTTTAGGTAAATTTATTTTTTATATTATATTTTATTGATATTTACTATAAAATTTTATAACGTTGAGAATTTATATTAATATAATACTCCTATAATATTATCCGTGAAAAATTGTATAAAAGAAGGACTATCGAACGTTAGAGTTGTATGCTATTATACAATGATATTTATATATTAATATTTATAAACTTTAATGATATATTAAATAAAAATTATAGGATAAGTAGGATTCTTAAAATAGAAAATATAGAATATAATTTAAATATAATATAATATTATCCGTGAGTAGTTGTATAAAAGAAGGACTATCGGGGTTAAAGTTGTATGTATAATATATATTCTTTTTAAAATTAGATTTATGGTTCATCTAAAATTTGACGGTTGTGATCTTTTTTATATGGTTCACCTTGGACCAAAACTTTTAATCTTTCAGCTATAATAATATAACTAGCTTTTATCCCGTGCGATGCACGGATGAATTTTTTTAGTTTTTTAATATTTTTATTTTAATATTTTATAATGATTTGAATTTATTTGTATTTGTATAATAATAATTTAAATTTTATTTAATATTATATGTATATATTTTTATATAATTTATTTGTATTTATATTTTAATATGATAATTTTTGTTTGTTTTGTATAGAGATGTATTTTACTTAGGAGATTAATGTGAGATATTTTAGTTAGAAGATTAATATGAGATTGTTTTTTAGTTAGAAGATTAATATTTTAAAATTAGGCCCAACAATTAATCAACTATCCGGCCCAAATATTGACCGACTACCAAACTTTCAATGTTATCATAAATTTCAATGATATATTAAATTAAAATTATAGGATAAATTTTAATGATATATTAAATAAAAATTATAGGATAAGTAGGATTTGTAAAATAAAAATATAGAATATAATTTAAATATAATATAATATTATTCTATCTCTGGTGAGTTGTATAAAAAGAGGATTACTGGTGTTAGAGTTGTATGTACGACTATATTCTTTTAAAATTATANTAAACTTTAATGATATATTAAATAAAAATTATAGGATAAGTAGGATTCTTAAAATAGAAAATATAGAATATAATTTAAATATAATATAATATTATCCGTGAGTAGTTGTATAAAAGAAGGACTATCGGGGTTAAAGTTGTATGTATAATATATATTCTTTTTAAAATTAGATTTATGGTTCATCTAAAATTTGACGGTTGTGATCTTTTTTATATGGTTCACCTTGGACCAAAACTTTTAATCTTTCAGCNTTTAATAATATAGTATAGATATATATAGCATTTGAAAACACACGCTATATTAATATTTTATTTTATATATTTTTTTAGTTTTTTAATAATTTTTTATAGTGCACTTTTCTTATAACACTATGAAAGCATCTAATTAACTTGCCTAGTTCATAACAAAAAACATCAAGTAGTGTTTGTCAAGTTCAAATTTGTAATAGCGGAAATTCAAATTAGAATTATAAAATTTAAAATAAAATCATTAAAATTCAAATAATCACCAGCATTAATTATAAAATCAGCAAATTAAATCACAATTAAATCGCTAAAATTTGAACATGAATTATCTAAATATATACGTAAATCACCAAAAATTTGAATGAAAATCAATTAAAAAATTAAAATCCGAGCAAACATGTTTCTCTCTTCTCCTGTTATCTTCATTTGTTTCCCAGATTTCAGAATTCAATAATTTGTTAGATTCACCCTACTTAAACGAGTTTGTTACCATTTGAATCACCACTATCGATGTCTTTCACCAACCTAATTCAGTTATAGAAGAATTCGATAGTAATTTTAATCTTATTCAGATTTCGATTAAAATATAAAATGGATAATAGAAAACTGATGAAGAAAAAAATATAACATGATCATACAATACAAACTCGTCGGAGAAAATGGGTGCTTCATCAAGAAGATGAAATATATGCATGTATACAAATATATATGTATAAATAAGGTGTGAAACTAACTACGCGATAGGAGAGGCAGATGAATAGATTAGTGTGAGAGAAAGGCAATAAATGTATGATTCAGGTTTAAAAATATTAAATTATTTTTTAAAAAATATATAAATGTATTTATTATTTTTTAAAAAATTTAAAAATTATTTATTTATTTTAATAATCAGTTCAGTTCAGTTTTTTGCAGTTCGGTTTTAACCTATAACCGGAGTCGTTCTATCGGTTCGGTTTTTAATTTTTCGATTTCGGTTCTGTTTTATACAGATCGATTTTTGTCGGTTTTTACCGATTTCAGTTCGATTTCGATTTTTTGCTCATCCCTACTACATATCCTTTATATAGGAATCAAGTCCAACATAGTTCTTGGGGAGCACGAAACCTAATAGGGTTAGTTTTCATTCTCCAAAGTTGATTTGGTCCACCACCTAGAATTCACCTTGGCTCGGGTCGTCGAAGCCCAGCTACACACAAAGAATGTGGCGGTTAGGTGATCGGTATGACGTCGTCGCAAACTGGCCTAAGCCCAATCCATCACCCTCATATCGTAACCATAATGAGCTAACCCTCCAGATATGTTATCATAGACGAAGAAACTAGATCCCCCTAATTGGGCCTAGACCCAATTAGGTTGGATGAAACCTAACCTTTAGAAAGATTACAATTAGCAGGTCCTCCATACACTCATATATTTTTAGGCCCACAATGGCCGAGGTTGATGTAGGCCAGGCCCAATCTAGAAGTCCTTTGATAATCAAACCCCTAAGGAAAGTCAATCTTGTCTATCCCATGAAGTAGGTGATGATGAATGACGACGCATGAGCTTGTCTTCACCAGCCTAAGCCTAATGATTTCTAAATACCTCATTTAAGGTTAGACGTAGGCGAGGTTGTTATAAATACCCATCAATATATGTTTTGGTCATCAAATGGCCGTAAAGCCAGGCGAGGTTGATATGAATGTGGCAAGGAAGATTTTGCCTATAACAACTACCCCCAGTGTCTTGTGATTTTGTTGAATTAAGATATTGTTCTTCCTCGTAAAAATCTGCCCCAGTCAATTCTTAAATACAACATCTAACCATATGTACGGTCGAGGCTCAATCACAGAACTGAGAGTCATTACCTTACTATCTTCACATATACCGGGCGAGATTGAACAATATGTGCAAAATATTTATAAGATAGCAGATTTTCACAATAATGACAGGGTTATCCATCTTATTATTGGGGAGAGACATCTCCATAGACCTCGTCTTCATATATCCATGGCTTAAATACAACCATTTATCTTCACAATCTGCCCGTTCATATAACCGCGTGCGCGCGCGCACACACACACACACATATATATATATATAAACACACGTATACACACCCTTGTCAAACACATCTTATCATTACAATTGCCAATTCCCGAGAAGACAGTTGTAATCATGCCACACATATACACACACATACACACACACTATACATACATTCTTCCTTGATAACAATTATCGAGGGTATCATTAACCCTCTATTTTTTCTCTCTTCCCTCACTATAAAAACACACAACTTCTTTGCACTTGTCATTTCAAATTCATTTTCTCCCAGAAATGCTGTTAAATTTTCTTTAGAACACATCGGAACAATTATGGCCACCATCTTGAAGATCTAGTAACCAATCATTAAGTAAGTATTCTTTACGTATCTTGTTACTGCATTTGTTCACGTACACATCGACACACATCTACAAGCATTTATTATTGTATCCCTAAATTGTGATATATATCATAGTTGTTTAACCAGAAAATGCAATCCCGATGGGATTTAGATATAACGTTATATAATACACCATACTGGCCGCTTCGTTTTCCACTTAAACTATCAACAACCTCGCATGTTGATATTGGACGAGGCTGTCATTACCTCAAGTGTGTCCAAGACATAGTTTAACACTCATCTCCTTAATCTCCTTACTCAACATCACCTTGTTTAGCACAACCAGAATGCCCACTCTAATATTTTTCTTTTTCTCTCATAGGTGCACACACCATCATATATCACTTCACTCAAATGGATCATAACACAGCTTCTTCCCCTGGGTCTAAGTCACCTCCACATCAGCCTCTCCCAAACCAACATATCTCCATTCCTCAAGAGATAATTTCTTCTGATAGCCTATCTGATATAGAAGACCTAGGCAACACATATTATGAAAGAAGCGAGGTAGACGCAGGGAGAGATTTTGATAATTTCTTGGAAGAATTAGATGAAATTGAGGTGATGAAAGATGTACCAGAACCTTCCAATCCTCGGCCTGACAAACAGCTTAGATACTTTACAGAACCACTAAGAAGGAACAAAAGAAAAATTATAGGCGAGGACGGTAACCTTATTGAGGACGGGGAAGGAAATGCCTCAAACTCCGATAAAATGGTTGAAAAAAATGTAGATGTAGGGGATGAAGGTGATGCTTCTCCAAGGGACAGTAATGAAGAAGAAGGCGATGTCGAAGGTAATTTTGAGGCCACTGTCTCTGAATGTGAATGGGAGTATCCATTTGATGATGAACCCCACATACAACCTGTCAGCGATTATGAGCTCAACCTGAACTTTGAAGAAGGAGTGGGCGAGGCCGATAAAATAGCCATACGCAAGGCTGCATTGGTCATCTCCTGTGTAGATCTCGCCTCAGATATCACTTCTGAAGAAATACAATGGAGCATGGCCTATTATAATATGGATGGCAAATATTTCAAGCCTCACCGCAATATGAGAATGAACTGGTTTGACATCTCAGGGCTTCCTTGTCCTCGAATGGGGAGAACCAACAAATTAGTAGATCTAGGATTTGGTTGTCCTTTGCACCCATTCCTACAAGAGATCTTCGAGTTCTACTACATTGCCCCTATTCAGCTTTTGGCCAATAACTATAGGTTAGCAATAGACATCTATATGGTGTATGTGAATCAATGTCTGATGAGTCTCTGCTTCGGTGAGATGATTTCTTTGACTTCCCTTTTTTCACATGTTTCACACAAACCGTCTTGACAGAATTTCATCTCAGGTAAACCTCTAACTAATTCCCTTTTAACTAAAGAGTTCATTACCTTGAAGTTCAGGTGTGATAGTTTCTTATGCGATAACCAACTGTCCTCTATTGAAGCTTTGTTATAAAAACATTGAACTTCGCCTTTGCTTGTAGAGAATAAGTCAGCCACAAAGAGATTCCCCTTTCTCACTCCTTGAAGAACAAGCTTCACATATTTCCTGTTTTGGATTGCACACCTTTCCTTTTCAAAAGTTACTTTGTAGCCCTTGTCAGTGAACTGATTGATACTTAAGAGGTTATGATTTAATCCATCTATAAGAGAGATATTTTCAATGATAACATTGCCAATTTCCAAATTGTCATATCCCGTTGTGAATCCCTTATTGTTATCTCCAAAGGTCACTATTGGGCCATCTTTCTCAATCACATCTGATAGCAAGAGTTTATCACAATCATATGCCTAGAACAGCCGTTGTCGAGAATCCACATGACACGCTTGTTCTCTGTTATACCCTGCAACCACAGATTGATTACTTTTTCTTTGGCACCCAAATTTGATTGGGTCCAAGAGACTTAGATGATTTAACAAATTTAGTTGCAGAAATTTCCTTGTCCTTATCTTTCTCATTGACTATGCTCTTGTCTTTTGGTTTAACCTTGACAGGTGTGTCTTTAGGCTTAGAGACATGGGCTTCCTTCCTAGACTTAGGAGGGCTAGCAGTTTTTGCCCTAACATGTTTTTTATTCATGTTTACATCTGTATTAATGCAAGTACTAGATGATGTATTCATCAAGTTTATGTATGCAGACATGATGTTAAAAGCACATGGCATACATCCTACTTTACTGCATGGTTGATGAGAGATAGACATGGCAGGCATGGGAGGCATTCTAGGAATTTTAGTTTTCACTACTTTAATCTTTTTGCATGCATGCGTAAGATGTCCAGTAGAATTACAATTATTACAAACTTTCCTAACAGCATTCGGAGAATAGGCATAATCATTTTTCTTATTAATACCTATCTTGCCATTTCTGTTAGCTTTCTTCTTTTTATTTTTGTTACCTATTTTAGTTTTAATCTGTTTCTTAGGTTCTTCAATTTTTATAGATTTCTTAGGCAACTTCTCTTTATCTCCTACCTCTTTCTTTTTATCCTCGGCAAGAATTTCTTCTTTCATAGTGATATGTTCTTCATCTATAGGTTCGATGACAAACTTATTGTATATGGACATTTTTTAAAACATGTGGAATGTCTTGCTTCACAGGACTTTCCTCAACAATTGATTCTTCATGCCTCTTTCCTGCCTTCTTATCATATTCAAATCTTATGTCAGTTTTTTGACCTATGACATGTTTATTTATTACCTCCTTAACAAGATTAGCAGATTTCTAATATGCCTGAAGTTTTAACTCTAACTCAGAAATTTTATTCCTAAGTGCAGTTTCTACTTCTTGGTTGAATTTGTCTCTATTCTATAGATATCATATCTCATGTTTAAGATCTTCTAAGTTAACACATGCAAGTTCTAGTTCTTCATTTCTAGTTTCTAGCATTTTATTCTTTAGAACTAATTTAGCATTTTCTTTTTCTGATGCTAGCATGCTTGTGTGTATATTAAACATTTCTACACTAAGATCTTTTACAGTTTTCTTGTAATCAGAATTAGACATTTCAACTATGGAAAGAAATGATACCTTTGATGACTGAGGTGATACATCTGAAGAGTCTGCCATAAATGCAACATTTTCATATGTCTCTTCTTCATCATCATCTCAGTTTTTCCCTTCGGCTATATAAGCTCTGCCCTGATGCTTCTTTACCAGAGCATCATACTTTTGTTTGATTTCCTCATACAACTCTTTTATTTCCTTTCCTTGCTTAGGCTTCCAATATTATGTAGCAAAATGTCCGGGTTCATTGCAGTTATAGTACTTAAACTTGCTACGGTCTACCATTCCAGTCTTATAACCTTATTTGCTAAAAGACCCTAAAGATGAACCACCTCGGTTATTGTTTCTGAAGCTAGAACCACTATAATTTGAGTTACTCTTGAACTTGTACTTAGGATTCCTCCTAAACCTGAGGTTCTTAAACTTTCCTGCCATATAGTTCATTATCTTGTTTTCTAACTGTTCAAGTTCTTCTATTGTGTAGAAGTAATCTTCATCACCTGTTTGAGCATTTTCTTTAAATTCTGCTTATAGAATCTCTTCTTTCTCAATTACATGCTTTTCTGTGTTGGTCTCTGTACTAGAAAAATCTTTAGCTATAAGTGTTGTAGTCTTCAACAAAGTTGTATTCTTGCTATCCACTGTCTCTGAGCCATAAATGATTTGTCTTTGTTCCTGCTCCATTTCACGAGTCTTGAGCTTTCCATATAGAATTTCAATAGACATGTAATTTATGTCACTTCTTTCTCTTATTGCAGAGATTTTGTATTCAATGTGCGCTGACAGGGTCAACATGAATTTCTTGTTGATCTCCCTACATGAGTAGGCCTTTCCATGTCTAGACAAGTCATTCAGTAATTTATTGTATCTCTCAAAGACTTGAGTGATACTCTCTTCGCGTAGTGACTTGAATGCCTCGTACTGGGATGTAAGAATATCAAGTCTATTTTCTTTTACTTCTGCAGTACCTTCCATTAGCAGATCAATGATATCCCACATTTATTTGGCACTAGTGCAATTTATCACTTGATTCAGCATTGTAGTGCCCAGTGAATCCATTAGAATACATTGAAGATGATTATCACATGTTACTCTTTCTTTGTTAGTGTCAGTGTACTCTTAAGGCTCCTTTGGGGTAAATCCTTGATAAATCCGTTCTCCGTCATCTGAGAATGTTTCTGGTGTAAGCTTTTGAGAAACATAAGGTCCATTTTCTAAAATCCTCATGTATTGAGAATTGGCTGATTTGATGAAAGTGAACATCTTCTTCTTCCATAAAATGCATTCATTTTTGTCAAAGGCTGGGATTTTGATGCTACTAAGTTTTTGAGTACTCATGGTTACGAAGAATTTTAAATATCCAGAAATAATCAATTTCTTAAAAATTAAAATCAATTCGAATAAAAATTATTTTTTGAGAAATAAAATTTTAATTTGAATTATTGACGATTGATAGCCTTTAAAAAATTAGTAGATTTAAAATCTTTAAAAAATTTGAAATTAAATTTTCTTTAAAAATAAAGAAATTTCAACATAAATTTTTCTAGATCTAAAAATATACTTTTTCGAAAAACTATTTTTGAATCTTGATTTATAACTTCAATCAACAAGTTTTGATACCAATTGTTAGGTCCAAACTATCGTAGAAGGGGGGTTGAATACGATATTAGTAGTTTTTCAATTTGGTTCGTGTTTATAGATTTGTTCTTGGTGAGCAATAAATACAGTAGTTATAACTTTAACCAACAAGAACAAACTTCGGGAATATACTTTGTATTATATAAACCCAAGGTGCTACACTCTCACACAGATGTATGAGATATAATGAATCTCACAACAAGAAATAAATATGAGCTTTAATGGCTATGTGTTTTCTCTCTGTCTCACTCTAAGCTGTATCTCTTTCTGTGTGTTGTATTCTGATTATATACAAAATGAAAATACATTTTCTTTATATGTAGACTTCTAAGTGTCGACTAATTATTCTCATGTGCTAACTTGAGTTGACCATTGGATAATTTTCTATGTGTCGAAGAGTATTGCCTTGTATACTATACTTAGAAAATAATCCAGTCTTGATAGAAGTTGAAGTGTAGAATCCTAGCTTCTTGTATGCTTGCCTTGATCATTTTAAATCTTTTAAATACATGTGTCAAATTCTTCACTTAGTAGTCACATGTGTCAAATTATTTGCACTCTTGTAGAACTTAGAATATTTTAGAACCACTAGGACATCATGTGTCGAATTTAGGTCCTCTTGTGATCTATGTGTTGACTTTGAATCCCTCTAGCTTGTCTTAGAATATTTTCAATCAAGTAACTAGATCATGTGTCGAATTCTTAAGTCTTCTAGGATATGTATCGAATTCTATGCACCAAGAACTTCAAGTGTTGAATTCTTTTCAGTGTAGAATACATGTGTCGAATTTTCTCTCATGTACATGCCATAGAATATTTTCTAAGTGTCAAATTTCTATGTGTCGAATTCTACACACATAAGATTAACACTTAGTTTCTTTTTGACATTCAAAGACTATGTGTCGATTTATTCTATTATGCACTTCTTGACTTTGATTCTTTTGGCTTGCATACTTGACTTCTGTCAATTCTTCTTGTATATTGAATATGTTAATAAAATTCTTTGTGTTTACATTTGCTACTAGTCTGGTTCACAAGTGACTAACACTGCATTGATCTTCATATTCTCCATTAAAATAATTGACATGATTGTTGTATTCCTTTATTGCTTCTGGTCTTCACTGAAATCTTCTAGCACTTACTGCTTGACCTTTAATACTTTCTGAAACACTGAATCACTTATTCTTCACTGAGACTTGATCATAGTAATGAACTTCTTTCAATGATCTTCAATATTCCATCAAATATCTTGATGCATGTAGTTGCCTGTTCTTCATTGTAGATTCATGTGATTATAATAATATTATTTACCAGTTCTTTACTTTTAGTTGAGTTACAGATCCTCGATTACATTGTAGGTTACATTATGCTTTACAAAGAAGAAGAAGAAAAAGAAGAAGAAAAATATGATGATGATAATGATGGAAACGATAATGACAATGAAGAAGATAACGAAGAAAAAGGTGATGATGATCATGATGACGACGATGAAGATGATGACGATTTTGACGAAATTGATTGATGTTATTTAATTTAACAATGATGATTGTAAAGTAGTTTAATAATGTAAGTGTAATTTGATGATTGATTGGGTGTATTGGATGGAATATATTTGGTTAATTTGGTGGTATGTAATGGTTCTACACAAAGAGAGTACATATTTTTTTACAAAGCCATTAAAATCGACGGATGACAACCATAATCGACCATTTTTTACCATTCAGATGTCCAGTAAAACCGACCGACATCATATATAAAACCGACTGAGTTCTTAGCAATTCGGTCAGTTATATCGGTCGGTTATAACTCATCCATTTTATTTTATTTAATTAAAAAAATATTATATTTAAATTATGTAAATTAATTATTAACTAGTAAATATTTAAAATAAATTCGAAATATAAATGAGTTGGATATCTTTTACGTACAATTTTTTTATAAAATCATTTTTAATTTGTATTGTAAATGTTTTATTATTTTAATATTAAAATATTTATATCTTTATTTAACAAATATTTATAAATTGAATAAAAATATAAAACCGAAAGCACAGTGTTAAAATCGATCGTTTAATTTAAATATTATTAATATTTTAAATAAAAATATCAAAATTAACTATATTTTTAAATTATATAATATATTCAAATGATAAAACCGGCCGATTTCTTGCTACCGCAGTCGGTTTTAATCTGCCGTTCAATCTGCCTTTCTCGGTACTCCAAACTTCAACCATTATTCCCCATACATTCAACAATTATTTCCCATGCACCTCTTGGCTTTCCCTATGCAGGCTTTTTGACTTGTTTTTTCACCTATAAATACCATACATTCTTCTCCATTTTATCATCACAGCAAATCAAAAAACTCTACTTACTATATAATATTTTATAAAAATGAATAAGTCTTCTCAAAAGGCTTCTTCCCGACCTAATCCGTCAAAGAAAGAGTTCAAGGAGAAGATTAGGGAGTTGGAGGAGAAGATTGTTAAACTTAAAGTTCAAGTCGAAGAGTTGGAGGAAGTGGTTCAAGAGTTCAAGGAGGAAAACTACTATCTCCGGCATTTGTACAACCACGACGAACCATGATCAAGATTATTAAGTTTATGTTAATGTTTAAGATTGATGTTTATATTAATGTTTATGTTATGTTTAAGATTTTAAAGATGTAACCCCTTTGGGGATTTGCCTATATATATATATATATATATATAAAGTCTTTTGCTCCATTTTGATTCATTTTTTTGCTTAAACATAAATAATAATAATAATATAAATAATTCTAAGGTAGAAAAGGTTTTTAATAAAATAATTTTAAACAATTAATAAGTATTTTGGTAAGTATTTTGATGAATTATTAGGTGATATGTAATGGTTCTACACAAAGAGAGTCAATTTGTTTTTTGCAGACCCAGTAAAACTGACCGACTACCATCATAACCGACCGTTTTTTATCATTCAAGTATCCTGTAAAACCGACCGCAAAATATCATAACCGACGACCCTCAACTTAAAATAGTCTGATTTCTTAGCTAATCGGTCGGTTATATCAGCCGGTTTAATGTTCTATTAAATAAATTTGAAATGTAATTGAGTTGGGTATCTTGTACATACAATTTTTTTTATAAAAGCATATTTACTTTGTATTGTCAATTTTTTATTATTTAAATTTTAAAAGAGTTATATTTGTAATTTAAATATTTAACAAAAATATGTATATATTACAATATATTTTAATATTTACTAATATAATATATTTTATAATATTTTAAAAACATAAATATGTATATATTACAAATTGTGTTATATGTTAGTTTAGAAACGAGACTTAATGTTTTATAGATATGTGTTCTCATGCTAGGGTTATACTAACGTCCAATCTAAATTGAAATGAAGTTTAATTTTTTTAGCGTTCCAGCCTTACAGATGTTAACATTGTGGTAATTTAGGGTTCCTTAAACTTAAAATAAATTACTTATTTTATATATTTTTTAAACATATTTTCATTTTTTTTAAAGATAAATATTTATTTTAGAATTTTAAAACCAAATATTATTTTCAAAATAAAAAATAAGTTACTTATTTTCAGAAAAAGTACTACATACCTACTTTTTCCGGAAATAAGAGCTTATTTCCGGAAATAAGTAGTTGCCAAACAAGCCAATTGTATTAAAACGATACTATAAACAAAAATTTATCAAATTTCAACGATTATATTTGGGTTTTTATAATGAAAAAGGCATATAATTATTTAAAATATACAATAATATTATATAATTTGTATAAAATATTTAATGATATGATTAAAAATTTGTATTCCCAAAATTTTCTAATTAAATAAAAAGTTGTATTCCCAAACTTTTGTAATTAAATAACAAAAAATTGTGTTTTTAATAAGTAAAAAACATTTCATTTAATTAAAATCGACCGAAACCCTAATCATAACCGACCGTAACCCTAGTTAAAACCCAGTAAAACTGACGAATTTCAAATACACGCAGTCGGTTTTAAGTTTTGGTGGAAAATAAAAAATTTGGGGGGAAATTAAAACCCCCGCCTTAATACAAACAATGTCATTTTGGGGCTCTACACATGGTTCGAAGTCAAAACCGGCCGAACCTCGATTTTAGGGTTGGTATATATACATAAAATTGACGGTCCTTATTCTTTTTATCTCTCTCATACATATCTCTCTCTCATATCTCTCTCTAAACTCTCTCAAATCTCATCGAAATGGATAAAATCACTCGATTATCTGCGATAGGAAGCTCAAACACTCGAATATCTACAAGAAACCATGTTGATTCTTCATCAAACATTGTAATTTTCAACCCCTGATTCTTTGCATTCCTATATATACTTGCATGGGAGCTGATCCACAACAACCATTTGATGGATAAGCCTTATCCAACAAATGGTTGCATAACTGTTGGGTGAAGATACAGATGACCAGGATTAAAAAAACAAGGACGCGTCGTTATTAACAGCGGCTCGTGTAAGGGCCGTTGTAAACAACGGCTGCTATTGTTCTTCCTCTACGTGTAATCATGTGTAAACCTAAATCTCAATTATATATATATATATGTGTGTGTGTGTGTGTGTGTGTGATATTTATATTAAAATATTTTTAAATTTAAAATATTATATATTTTTAAAATTATAAAGTTAAATTATAAATAATTTCTATTGTATTTTTGTCATTTTATATTATTATATTATATTTATATAACTATAATATTTGACTAATATATTATTGTATTATAATAAAATCATATATTACAATATAATAAAATATTATTGTATTAATATAATAAAATTCTATTATTGTATATTTGTCTTGTATTAAAAATGAAAACTAATATCCGAAATGAAATCTGATTGTGTATATTTTTATATTCATATTTTTTTTTCAAAATTTAAAATTTATATATATAATTTTTGAGTTATATACGAAATCACCGCAATCAGTTCAAACTTCAAAGCATCAAATGTTTATAACTCAATACTCCAAAGTTGTTATTTAATTAAAATAGAAGCAGTACACCACTATTTACATGTTTAGTGGGTAAAATTTCTAGTTCAGTATAACACGTGTATCATATTTTATGTATTACACAATCTATACAACGTGAGTGCATATGATTCGAAGAATATAGTATAAATTATTTATAATTTAACTTTATAATTAAATATAATAATATAAAATGAAAAAATATAATATGATATAATAATATGAATTGACAAAAATATAATATAAATTATTTATATTTTACTTTGTAATTTTAAAAATATATAATATTTAAAATTTAAAATTAATTTTATATAAATATTATATATTTAAATTTATATATGAAATTGAGATTTAGGTTTACACATAGTTACACGTGGAGGAAGAACAAGAGCCGCCGTTGTAATTTACAGCGGCCCATACACGAGCCGTTGTTAACAACGGCCCGTCATTTTTTTTAATCCTGACCGTCTTTATAACTTCATCCAATGACTATGCAACCATTTGTTGTATAAGGTTTATCCCGTAAATGGTTGTTGTGGATCAGCTACCTACTTGCATATCCTATATATATATACTTACATATCCTTTATCCTTTGTATTTTTATGTTTAATCTGCTAATTATGTCCTGTTTCAAGTCATGTTTTTGTATGTCCTATTTTTGTAAATGGATTTATGCGAATGGGTTTATATTTTTTTATGTATTTTATGCTTATATTGTGTTGTATTTATGCTTATAAGTTCATATTTTAGGATTTACATTGGGTTTTGGTTGTTAATTAAGCCCTTTGGTATGTTTATATTTAGTATTTATGCCCTTTGGTTCATTTTTTAGGATTTGCATATATAAGCTATAAATATTTCCATGCACGTGTTGGTCGGTTATGAGTTTTTGTTCATTTTATTGGCTCATTTGATTTTATTATTAGAAATTTTATTGGCTCGTGGTATGAATATTGATGAACCCCTTTAGCTCAAAGTGGCCCCTTTAGCTCAAAAAGTGGCACTTGAACATAGACATTTAATAGGAGTGTATATGCATGCTAATTATTATAAATAGCTCAAAGTATGCTAATTTAGTTGCTTATATGGAGTTTTGACTTTGAATATGCTCCCATTTTAGGTTTTATTTGATTTAGTGTTTGATTTTTAGTTTATATTTTTTGATTTGCATAGGATTTTCATTTTAGTTGCACAAGCAATTACTTGTTTAATGAAATTATTTGGGTTTGCTTGGAGTATTTATTTTTATTTTTTGTTTACTTCTTATTTTACTTTTTGACCGATTTTACACTAACTTGTAAATTTAATCGTTTATTTTGACGGGCTCATTTGATTTAGTGTTTATAACTTGAAGTGTTAGTTTTTATTTTACTTGTTTTATTTGATTTTTTTTATGAGTTGGGTCTTTAATTTTAGTGTTTGCTTTTTATTTTAGTTTTTTTTAATGATTTTACACTAACTTGTAACTTGTACATGTTTATATTTAGGGGCTCATTTGGTGGTTCGTGATTATTGGTATCATGCTTGTGGCCTTGATGGCTAATTAAGGCAAGGAAAATGATAAGGGTAAACAAAAGGCGAAGGATACCCGGAATGGCAATGGCAAGGGCAAGGATAGCAGGAAGGGGAAGGGGAAGGCGAAAACGAAGGATAAGGGGAATGACACGGTTGAGAGTAAGCGGGGAAAGGGAAAAGAAACAATGGAGAGTATGTTGAGTATCCGTGATGAGGAGACCGAATCGGATGCCGATTTGGAGAATACGGAGGGTGGTGCGCGAAGGCGTGTGAGGAGGCCACGTACACCCTCAACCGGAATGTATGGATAAAAGCTCCAAGTAGACCAAAGCGTGTCAATATCTTCAGTGGACAATAAGTCTAATTTATGTTGTGTTTTTAGATTGCTTAATTGCGTACATGTTTATTTTGGTAACTTGCATTTAGTAATTATTTTTGTCTTTTTTATTTGATTTATTTGTGTTAGCATATTTGTTAATATTTGTCGATATATTTTATATATAATATTGAAAATGACATGGCAAAAAAGACGTTGTTTGCGATGATTCGGGAGAGTTGGCCCATAGGTAAATACACTTTTAGTGATATTGATTATCATCATCCTAAATGGTTGAAAGAACGTATTGAGGAATTTGGAGTAAGTAACAATTAGTTAATTCTCAAATTTTTACTATATGATATTATGACTATTTATGTTTATTTCTTGAGTTTAAACTTGAGTTTATTTTGTAGAAATATTATAAGCATCAAAGAGGACAAAGTCGACCGAAAGCAATGGATATAATTAAACAACATATCAAGAACACATGCAAGAGGACTATGAATGAAATTAAAAGAAGGGTTGATCTCCAATCAAATGAGAGGGAAGTTAATAAATTAAAAGAAGGGTTGGCCTTCAATCAAAGGAGCAGGGAGTTGATAAAAGGACATAAAACCCACTTATTGGTCGATCAAATTTTGGGATGATTTATTGAAGTATTGGGAGAGTGACGGGCACTTGCATAGGTCAAAGGTTGCATCCGTTAACTGTCAAAAATTGGAAAGGTTACATAGTATCGGTGCTAGATCTTTTAATAGTGTGAAAGAGGTATATATTTTTTAAAATAAATATATATGTAATTAAACACACATATACACACATTATAACTTAAAATGCTAATTTTAGTTTATTTTTTTTGAAAGAAAATGAGAAAGAAGAGTCGAAAGGCCCCTAGTCACCTTGAGGTGTGGAATGAAACTCATACTAGGGTTGGCTCCGATCCGGATCATCCCATGTATACCACTCCGGCGGTGATGCACATTGTGGTACTTACTTTATCCAATTTATCCACTTTTTTATTTGTTTCGAGTATATATATATATATATATATATATATATATATTAGTGTAACTTATTTTGGTTATAAATATTTTGATCCAACTTCATTTATGTGTAGGAACGATATGCCGATATTTTGGAGAGGATGCTGATATCGGTGACTCAAATGGGTGATCGAGACGAGCCCTTAGAATGGTGATTGCAAGCAATCGGGGTACCCGAAGGTGACAAACCAAACACTACTACAAAATTGACATTTTATGTCGGTAAAATAAGTCATATACGTCGGCTAAATGGAGACGTAAGGAGGGGACATATATAATCAGAAGTCTTTTATGTCGGTCATATATCTAACGTAAAAGCTTGAATATACGTCGGCTAATAACATAAAAAATAAAATAAAAATCGACGTATATAATTCTTGAAAGCTAACGTATAATATTGAAATAGGCGACGTATATAGGTGAAAGAGCGACGTATATGAGTTACCCTTTTACATCGGATTATTAAGAAACCGACATATATACAATAACTTTTATACATCCCTACAAAGAACAGACGTATATTATAATATTTTTATATTATATATTTTCCAAATCTATTTTAACTTGTGCAACCAAAATTTAAACCTGTTTTTATACAACCAAAATTTTCAATCCCAATGTAACATAATAATAGGTTAACATAATCATTACTTCACAATAAAAAAATTATCCACAATATTTATAAATATTTTTCTTCATTAGTAGCTCATATCCAGCCATATACAGAAATATGCAAACATAATGTCTAAATAAATAATTTAGAAGGAGATCCACTGCAATATGATACGACACACTCAATCTTAATTGGTAGCGCCGTTGTAAAATGATCAGACCAGAAGTCTTTACTTTTAGTTCCTCGACTAAAACTGGGATCACTAGTATCCTCATCCATGGCATATATATACCTACATAGATAACAGACATATGAGTGAGTTAATTAAAAAAATGTATATGATTTTAAATAACTGCAAATTTGAATGCTGGGCTGCTCATTAATTTATAAAAGCTGATATATCTTCTATAAATGTACAGCTATGCATGTAATTCTATGGGTCAATACATAAAATGAATTCATTATTAGCTCAAGATATATGAGCTAAAAAAATGGACAAGAAAAAAACGACACAACAACGTCACTTCCGTGGATAAAAAGTGATCCTGTTGTTCTGTTCTGTACACCTGTTCTCTTATATATACTCTATTTTATGTCTGATCCCCTGCATTATTCTATGACCCTCTCATATGCATTAGTCTATGACTCTTAAATATTCCAAGGATTATGTTATTTTCCCTGGGTAAATGTATGCAGTACNATATTCCAAGGATTATGTTATCTTCCCTGGGTAAATGTATGCAGTAGGTACAGCATACAGATCTATTCCAGAAAATATATAAAGATTTTTTGTCAGAGATCCATCTCCAAATGCAGAGTAAAATAAACAGAGATGCAACATAAGTGCCAAAAAATACAAGATGCCACTACTCTTAAAGTTTTAATATACTGATTCTTAAAACAACAATATAAAGGTCAGCACATCCAGTAAAAATATATACAAACAAGGGATAATTACCACAGCAGATCTACATAAACAAGCATGTGTGAATCTTTAACCCCAGACTTCTACTACTGGCAGGGCTGGGACGTGATATGGGACATAAGCAGATCTATTATCAAAACTCATATTGATGTTCTGTATTGTCTAAATTTTTTTTTTTACTATGGGAACCCGCAATCGCTACCTTTTGATGCGTATTAGGTAAACCACGGACTCACGCAATAACCTGCAAATCACATAAACCAGGTAAACCGCACAAGTGCGACAGGCTCTGACCCAGGATGGCATAATCACAAATTCTCCTTCCGTGGGATTTGACATTGTGACCAAGAGGATGATATTCCTCTCTTTAACTCTTATACAAGATATTTTAAAACTAATACCGAAATACTAAAATATTATTATTTAGCTATCCTACAAACATGTACATTAGAACATTATGCACTGCTATCGCTTAGCTAGCTTTCACCTATGCAGAACCAGGCACCTATCATATTTACATGGCTGGGCTCTAGGGATTGGAAGAAGTGAAATCAATAGAACTGCTACACTCTCGGCAAGTTAACACAACCTTAGGAAGTAGTGTTTGTGAAGTTCAAATTTGTAACAGCAAAAATTCAAATCAGAATTATGAAATTTAAAATAAAATCATTAAATTCAAATAACCACAAGCACTACCTATAAAAACAGCAAATTAAATCATAAATCACTAAAATTTGAAAATGAATTACCCAAATATATACTCAAATCACCAAAAATTTGAAAGCAAATCAACAAAAATATTTTTGAATGAAAATCAACTAAAAAATTAAGATCCAAGCAAACATGTTAGAGTTAAGGTGTGAGATTGATTACGCGTAGGCGAGGCGGATGAACAGATTAGTGTGAGAGTACGGCAATAAATGTGTGATTTGGATTAAAAAAATTGTTATAAAATATAGGTATGAGATTTAGCATGGGTTCTCATTTTAATATATAATTTTATTTGAATATCCGCGTGGGTGCGTGGGTGGGGGCTGATTCCTCGTACAAAAGGATAGAGACTTTAGAGCATGTTTTCCAAACCGAGTTTATAGCTTATTTTGACTACAAGCTGAAAAATGTTTGTTTGTGTAATAAGTTAGAAGCTGATTTAAAGTCATAAATAAATCAGAAACTGACTTAAAGCCTAAAGTATACGTATTATGTACTTTTTTCAGCTACTTTTTTTTTTCTATTTTGATAAAAGTTATATATATGTTATAAATTATTCATAAATCATTTTTATTTTTATATATTTTAAAACTCATAAGTCACTTTATAAGTCAAAATTATCCAAACATATATTTTAAGCTCACAACTTATCATTTTAAGTCATAAGTCACAATTTTAAATTTAGCGAAACCGGTTATTAAAGAGTAGTGCGAGGTTTAGCTCATATTCAAAGGTTTAATTTGTTTTTCATCAACTCGCTGTTTAGAGAGAGTGGCCTATTTGCAGCATAGGGTGAAGACCACAATAACTAAAGTTTGTGATATGTAATACGTATACAAAGATTATATATCTTCTTCTTAATTGGTAAACTGGTGGATGATTGAAGTAAACTGCAAAGTTTTGTTTTCATGTATAACTGTACGAGGCACTTACCACTTATCAGTACTATAGCTGATTTGAATTACATTGTATATTATGATTAAAATTATCTTAGTAAATTACAATAAAAGTTTGACATTTTAAATATATATAACAATTCTAAAAGGAGCAGAATGCAAATTTGAAAGATTGACGGAGAAGAATGCATGCATGACAGAAAAAAAGAAACTAGTTATATGACTACGCGTGGTGGTAACTGGTACGTGTTGCAAGTACCAAGTGGCACAAGGTAGTGTGCTTGTGGGTTAACTAATAAGTACTAGGCCGGTGAAGTTTTTCAACGCTTCTTTTACTTGAGTGTGAGGTATTATACTTGGCAAAAAGAGTTTATATATATATATATATAGTGGAGTAGGTCCTAAAAATTGTTAGCCAAATTAAGGATCCCCTGTAGGGCTAATGGTCTGGTAAGTATCTGATGGAGAGTTGAGATTGCACAATCTGAAATTTTACATCCCTTCTGTGAAGACAGACCGCAAAGTCCTAGGCTAATATAATGTAGTTAAATTTTACATTATATTTAATTGCTCAGAAATGAATTAATTATTTTGTCACATATAATATTCTAATGCATAATTACTAAATCATAATGTTATTAGGTTTGATTAAAAAAATGTAAAGTTTTAACCAGTATCTACCTAGCTAGTTCGATCATAATGTAGTAGGGTAACCAAGAGATACTGACGGTGAGAGAGGATATATTTAAATTTGTGCGTACAAAATTAATTAACCACGGCATAATTACAAGGGCAAAATTGGGCATGACTCTGATCCAGAGTAGTATAAATAAGATCTTCTACATTGCTACAATTCCCATCAAAACAATAATATCCTTTGTCATCAACTAGTTTGCTATAGCTACATTAATTATTTCTGAAATAACTAAAAGCTAGCTAGGGTTCCATTCTCAATGGCCTTCTTTAACAGCGTGCTCTTTCTTACCCTCTTGGTTGCCATTTCGACATTAATGGCAGCTCCTTCCTCTGTTGAGGCTAACGATGTTAAGAATGTCATTTACGTCAATGGGACTGTGCGTTGTGTTGTCAATACCACTCTTCTCCCCAATGGCGCCCCATTGGCTAGTAAGTATATACATTCATGAGTACAATGGAACTAGTAAGAAATATATATATATATAAATAAATTTTATGAAGTTTAAAAGTCTGCATCATTTAGAATTCTGGGTCAATGGAATACTAATAGGAGTCTTCAAATGTACGTGATTTAACATATAGTATTATGTTGTGTGAACGTATGTGCAGATGCGACTGTGGAACTGAAGTGCGGAAAAAGTAATACGACAGTGGCAAGTAATACAACAAACGCAAATGGAACGTTTACCATTGTGATGGTTCCTGCTGAACACTCTTTTCTTCTAACCTATATAGATTACTTGAAAACCGTCAAAAACTGTACGGCAGTTGTTACCTCGAATCTCAGTACTGCTTGCAACACCACCCTGCCCACCAATGGAACTCTTTCATCAGTCCTCACCAAAGGGGGCATTGTCAAGTTCAGTAAACTCAGAATATTTTCAATCCTTGCTAACAATTTCAAATATACCCCTTGACCAATCGATATTATGAGGTATCGTATCGATCGATGTTATGTTAAATACTTAAATAAAACACTTAATTAAATAAAGTCTATGGAATAATTGATCGATGCATGTCACCTTCAATCATCCACAGACCAAGTAACTAATTTACTCTTTCTATGTGTGTTTGTTTTTAGTTCCCCAAGCTTTAATCTGTACTGTATTAGGAAGAGATCACTATATATACAGATCGAATAAAAGGTGTGATAATGTATTCTCATCAGCCGGGATATTAATTCTCCTGTGTAATAATTAAGATCTCTAATAAATACAAGATTATGATTTGTATCCGTATGCAGAGTTGAACACTATTGCTACAATTTATTTCTTTGACTTGATTGCTATTCATGTATATAACTTTCTATATAGCTGCAGCCTGCAGATGAAGCATGTAACTGGAATAATTTTAAGTAAAATATTAATCACTGACGATGTAAAAAAAATTACTGATTTTTTAATTATCGATTTAGCATATAATTTTAATTAATTTTGAAAAATCACAAATTGGAGGGCGGCCAGCCTTTCTAATGGAGTCCCACTAGTGAAAATTATCTAAACTCAATATTAAAATTTTATTTTATTTAAAAATATTATTAAACACGAAAATAACAACTTACAAACAGAAGAAATTACAAAGCAAATTGTTAATAAGCTCCCAAAATATACAAATCATATATATCTTACTTTAACAGCTAAAGTTACATATGATTTTAAATTAAATCTTTAATTGCACCACCATTCTTATTTGGACAATATCTTTTTCTAGAATAAGAAGCCCCAAAATTCATTATTGGACTTGTTAAAGCCCAAGACCAAGCCCAACTCCTACCCCTTCTTTGATCCAGCTGCTGCACCTCAGGCCCAGTACTTGCACTAAGCCCACTAAACAAACCCCCACATTTATTTTTATTAACTCTCTCCCTCTCCCTTGACTTGCCTTCTCTCTGTGACTCCATTCGCCGGAGAATACAGTCACCGAAAAAATCGCCGGAAAAGCTCCGGCTCCCACATCCGACAGATCTGGATCTTAAAACCCTACAGATAACTGAACTTTCATCACTTTCAACAGCAACAAACTCATTTTTCTTCATGCACGCCAGCTGTTTGTGTTTATGCCGCTGAGAAAAATGAATGAATTTCCAAAATCTTGACTTATGGGGTGTGCTTAAATCTTGAATTTCATTAGTTTCCGTAAAATTTGCACCACAAACCCTAGGCATGACAGTGGATTTACTGCGGTGAAAAATGATATTTTTGGAGCTATAAGAGGCTGAAGAGGAAGGTGGGTCAGTTTTTTTCTTGGTGGAGAGAAATGGGATTCTTGATTTTTTGGTGGATATAAAAGGAGGGGGAGAAGGAGAAGATGAAGAAGAAGAATGAAAGTTAACAGTAGTGTTTGTAACAGGAAAAGGAGATGAAACTACTAATTTCCCAAGCTTTTCTTGGAGACAAAACACACATATACCACCAGCAGGGCTATTGTTTTTGTATGCATGTTTCATACATTGCATGCTACATGTATAATCTCCTTGAACAACTTCCATCACCATATTTTGGTGCCAGAGAGAGAGAGAGAGAGAGGGCGGGGGCAGGGGCAGGGGGCAGGGGCGCGAGAGAGAGAGAGATTGTGGTTTAGTTTCAGTGAGAGTGAAGTAAGGGTGTGGAGAGACTCAAAGGGTCAAGGATGAATGGATGATAGTCCCCAGAAGCACATGGTTACTGAGTTTATAACAAAGATAGTTCTGCATAAAGGAGTTCAAAACTTCAAGTATGTTTCCTTATTTATGTCTTCTATCATGTTCTCTTCATTATACTCTCAGGGGAAAGATGTGAAGTAATTTATTACATGTATCTGTAAGTATTTGTTTATCAAGGGTCATGTTTGTTTTATAGGATCAAATAGTGAAGAGGTAATAGTGAAGGATTATAATGAATGGATACTAATCTCGGGATTATAATCTCATGAAACAAATATGGCCAAGATGTTTTTTCGAGTAATATATTGAAATATAAAGCTTTTTTTCTTTTTTTATTAATATTTATGATCAGGAAATTAGCAGTTTCGAAAAATCTCGCAAGCAAACTAGACAATAAGTATTATTTGTTTTTTTAAATAATATTAAAGTTCATAACATATTTAGTTATGAAAATTCTCGCAAACAAATTTGACAATAGGTTTGCCTCATCAACTATTCGAATAGTAAAGTTATAAATAAATTCAATTAATAGGATTATGAATAAATTGTGAAATGATAATTCGAATGAAATTCAAATTTAAACTATAATTCAACTACGGAGTATTTCTTAATGAACTAAACTTCTTTTTTTGAATAAATTAACTTATAACCTTATAAATGAAGTATCTGTTCTAAAAATTCTCGGGTGAGCCAAGCCGACCAGGACCTTTAATAATAGTGGCAAGATAAAATATGTTAAAATTTCAACACTAAAATGGTGTAAAAATAGCCGAACTATATATAAAAAATAAAAAAAATATCATGCGTAATTTTAACATAAATGTCTCGTTTGTTTCGATGTAACCTAACTACGTAACTAGAAGTTCTTTGGATATAAATTAGATGCATGTGTTTGGTTTAATTAATTTTAAATATAACAAGGGAACTCTAACTTTCAAGATTTTTGTCGTTACTACAAAACATCGAAACTCAGTTACCTAGGTTCATCATTGTGACAGCAAGTTACATAGCTATTCAATATAAAAACATTATTTACCGATCAAAATTAACTATGTACAATAACTTCTAGTTACATAGTAATAAACCAAACAAAAACAATTTAATTACCTTGTAACTTTATGATGTAAAGGGCCGTTTGGTTTATATTGGAGAAAGGGAATGGAGTTTAGAAAGGAAATTAAAGAGAAAAGAAAAAAATGGTTTCAATTCCTTTTCTTGTTTGGTTTTAATCCGGAAATAAAATAAATAATTATTTTTAATAAATGACGTAGGACGGAAGTAAAAGAAAAACAAACGTTAATCCTTAAAAGATAAATAAATGACTCTTATACGAGAAATCCTTAAATACCTTTAATCCATAAGGCAATCCTTGAATCGACAAGGAAACATTCTTGAATCCACAAGAAAAGAAGAGAACACTCTCTAGATTTTTTTAATTTAATCAATAATTACAATGTTTAGAGATAATATATAATTTTCCTGATATGGAAATATAATAAATCAGCCCAATATAAATTGAAACTTTTTTCACCTAACTTATATAGATATATTATAATATAAGTAAGTTCAATATAATTTTAACTTTCTTTTTTTAAATATTAAATACTGAAAATAATGGGTCACTTATCCTACATCGGTTCCTCCCACTTGTGAAAAACTCGCCCTCGAGTTAATGTCAGGACATAAAGGACTTCACCTCATGCTACGTATCCCTCCATGGTAGTATTTTTATCGGCAAAGATCTTTTTGGAATTTTGTATCTGAACTCCTCCGCAAGATCAATATATTGTAACAAACTCTGAATTGCCAACATAAATATTGAACCAACTGTAACTTCTTCAATCACATCACGTGCAACTTCTTTAAACACATCACGTGTATAAATAGACAACACAACTTTAAAATAAGGATTCAAGATACTATTATCCTCCAATGAATGCAACATATACTTCTCATCATTATTCATGAAGTCACCTATTTTCTCTCTACCTTTGTGACATAAATTTAAATCAAATTGATATGGCTTATACCATTCTGATTGGCATACATTCATATTAATCTCATAAAAAATTATAACATCAATTTTCAAACTTTGAAAATTTACCTCACGTAACGCCTGAATTATATTTTGATGTTGCCAATCATCTACCGATTTATAAATTTCCAAGGACAATTGTTGCGCACCTTTATTGAGATGTTCATCATTCTTATCTTCATGGACATCATCAATGCTTTCTTTGTTATTTTCATCTGCATCCTCGTATTTGCCTTCTTGTTCATCCATATTAATTTGGTCAATATTTGTGTCAATTTGATCAATATTCACAGACACAATTTCACAATTCACAATATCATCTTCTTCATCAACTATCTTTACCCTTTCTAAATATTCCAAAACTTCTTTCGTATTATCAGCTTCAAACTCTTTTCTATCTCCCATACCATGTTTGGGTTGAGGAATTCATCGAACACATCAATAACATTATTGATATCACCAATATAACTCGAAATTTGCCGTGCCTCCTCTTCTATATACTCTGTAACTATTGATGGATTGGTCTGTGTACAATACTGATAACTCTGAAAATTAAACTCCTTATAATCAGGGGTAAATATATGTTCATCAATATCTGTTTGATCCTCCTCCAAGATTGAATTGGTGTTTTTCCTTTATGTCTCATATCCATATGCAACTTTTCCCATCATACCGCAGCACCGCCCCTTAGTTTAGAAGCCACCAGTTTCACTTGTCTATAACCAGCAATCTCCGTATATTCAAAGAAACGTTCAACCTCTGAAATCCAGTCTGAAAAATCTTCAATCCCTAATCTGCCATAGAATACTGGAATATGTAATTGGTTGATCTCCCAATTTTGAAATCCAATAGATTCCCTCTTCGACGCAAATATCAGAATAATTAATTACAGGTTGTCTTTCCGCCCTTTGTGTATGACGAAAATTACGAATTTAGGTATTATTCTGATTGGTCTCATTGTTGAGAAATTGTTGAGACATCATCTTCATTCTTATTATAGACTGCCTCACATCATCCGCTCATTGCCTCCCTCACCTTTTCAATTGCCTGTGTATTTGAAGTCACACGATTATACACGATCATCTATATTATTATCTCTGGTTTTGCCTCTCCTAGACATCATAGAACGAGGCAAAATCCTTGCTCTGATGCCACTTGACGCAGGACAGAAGCGAAGGAAAAAAACATTAATCCTTAAAAGTTAAATAAAGGACTCTTACACGAGAAATCCTTAAACACCTTGAATCTACAAGGCAATTCTTGAATCCACAAGGAAGAATTCTTGAGAAAACTATCTAGGTTTTTTTAATTCAATCAATAATTACAATGTTTAGAGATAATATATATTATCCCTGATATGGAAATATAATAAATCAGCTCAATATTAATTGGAACTTTCTTCACCTAACTTATATAGATATATTACTCTCTCTATGTCTCATCCATTTCTTTACACTTTCCTTTTTGTGATGTCTCTCCCAATTCTTTATATTTCAAAACTTACCAAAAATAGTACAATTTTATAATATAAAAATCAACTACATCCACTACTTTCCTCCACTATACTCACTTTATACATTAAATATTGATTGGTTTCACCACTTCACTCACTATCCTCACTTTTCACCATTATCATATATATTTTCTTAACCTACATGTTCAACCTAATTGTAAACAATTGGGTGAAACTGATGGAGTATAATATAAGTAAATTCAATTAATTTGAAATTTCCTTTTCTAAATATTAATTATTAAAAATAATGGGTCATTTGTCCTACATCAATAAATTATTTTAAGCAAATTATTATTTTTGAGATTGATATAAAATATAATTATATGGGGGTTGAAAGTGTGTGAGTGTATGAGAGAGAAAAAGTGATAAAAGAAACGGAAATGAAATACTTTAGGAGAGGTGGAGAATGAAAGTAAAAAACTTTTGAATTAATACAAAACTTAAAAGGGTCAAATGGAATAATTATTTTTATAAAATAAACAACAAAGTGAATGAGCCTTATTATTTCCTTTTTTCTTTACTTATTACCCTTAATCAAACGGCCCTTAATTTAATTATAAAGAAGTTCAAGTTCCTACTTAACTTGAAAGTCTGACAAAACAAACGAACCCATAGTAGGCGTAGGAACGACCCCAAATTAAAAACTGAATCCTTGTATAATTAGNCCCATAGTAGGCGTAGGAACGACCCCAAATTAAAAACTGAATCCTTGTATAATTAGATTGGCAGTTGAGCCGAACACTGGGCGCCTTAGAAAAACACGCTTGAAGCGTATTGAATTAGGTACGAAGATATTTTAGAAGATTAAGAAACTAGTCGAGCTAAAATCCAAAAACATTTACTGTGTGGGCTTAATCAGAAACCGTGTTTGGGCTGCATGGGGTGGGTTCAACATTAAACAAAGATATAGGGACACTTGACACTTACTGCTGTTTAAGTTGATCAGATGGAGAGTATTTAACATGGGCTGTTAACGTTCACACAGGTGTCTATTAATTCTCCTATTATTATAAAATACCAAATATTTATATTATAAAAATATTTATTTTTATTCTTTTACATAATTACGTGGATTTAATAAATGATTAAACAGACAATAAATAATGTCAGCATAATCTACATATGGATTAGCATAAACCACGGACGCCAAGGGCCCAACCTGTCTGCCTGCTCGTTCTAAGTCAGTATCACACAGTCAGACCAGTTTTTAAGTTAACTTATCATACATTCATACTCACCTTTTTTAAAAGAGGATAATATTCGAGGGCTACTAAAAAATAATATCCCATATGGATTATCACAATTCAAAAAGTTCAAAATGTCATAATTTGACATAATTATGTCATAATTTGAAGGTAATTGGCCCAAAAAATCACCATTCAAAAA
>QRFB01003481.1:23028-43961 GCA_008931105.1 Oenanthe javanica | reverse complement strand
TATATATATATATGTTTATATGTATATATTTGTATATATATATATATTAAAATTTACAATTACATTACTTTTTTTAATAAAATTTAATCTAAATTGTATTATGAAAGATAAATCAAATTAGAATAGTTAGTTATATTAATTAATCATTTCACAAATTATTTTAAGATGTATCATTAATCATATTATATATACCTATACTATACTATTATAGCTAAAATATTAAAAGTTTTGATCGGTCGGTTGGTACTGGGTCATGGGCCTAAATAATATACATCTTTATATTAAATATAATTTTACTATATTACATGGGCTCCAACTATATACATATACATATACATATACATATACATATACATATACATATATATATATATATATTAAATAAATTTTAATTTGGACAATATATTTATTATAATATGAGCCCAAATTTGGATATATTTATTAAAACATGGGTAAATCTTATATAAATATTTATATTAAATATAAAAAAATATACATGACTAAGTTAAATACAATTTTATTTATTATAACACAAGCTCCAACTATATATATATCTATATTAACTAAAATTTTATTTTAGACTCAAACTGAATATATTTATTATAATATGGGACCAAATTATATACAAATTTATATTAAATAGAATAATATTTATCATACTTAACTTTTATATATCCAAATAATATACATATTTAAATTAAATAAAAATTTGTTTATTGTATATAATTTATAATTATTATTAAAATAACTCTTTTAAATAAAAAAATAACAAAAAAATAAAAAATAAATTTACTTAAATATTAGTCAGCTCGTACTTCGCAGAGTTATAAACTTGTTATATTATTAAAGTCGAAGTGCTCAATTTTTGTCGATTTTATACTCTAGTCTATTCTAATTCTATTTATCTTCTATTCAACTCCGAATACACTTTTCAATTAAATTTTAATTAACATATACCCTTATATAATTTTTTTAATTAAATAAGATTAAAAAAATGAAAATACACTCGTATACAAACTCCTTTCATTAGAATACACACTTATACACACTCTTTTAATTAATTTAAATTAAATAAAATACAAATTATATTATGTTTTTATAATATTTAAAACAAATATATCATAAAGACAACTTTATCACCAATGTAGTACTCCTTTTATATAAGGGATTTTTTGAAAATTACCAAATTTCTTAATTTGTTTGCAAAAATACATTTTTTTATTTCATATTTTGCAAGAAGACGATCTTTAATTAATCTAAAATTAATTAACCTATGCAACCTGATACAACTAAAATTAATCTCAAATGTAACTATGAGCAACTTCATTTTTTTTCAAAAAAAGGTTGCATTCAGTTGTATTTGGTTACAAATTGTTAGTAAAAAAGTTACATTTGATTACTTTTAGTTGCAGACTGTATTTTTGCAAAAAAATTCAAAATATAGTAAAATTGTAAACAAGTTAAAAAAAGGTAGTATTCTTAATAAATATCCTTTATATGACAGCTCAATAATAATTTTATATTATATCAGCCTCCGATCGTGTAGCCGATTTGGTGAAAGTACTCGTTATGGTTATTGACCAATATAACCAGGTCGATTTCTGAAGACATGGGTGTTATGCCGAAATTTCAACATGTGTTATTTTTTATAGTTGTTCGAGTGGATTATTATTTCTGTTATTGAAGGCCCTCTAGGGTTAATCATTAATGAAGGCCCTCTGGGATTAATTGTTAAAGGCCCTTTAGGGTTAATTATTGAAGTCCATTGCTCTGTACGCCACGAGTTATCCTCGACGGGGAGCTTTGGATTGTAGTTGACCTCAACTTGGAAGACCCTTTCCTTGTACTCAGGCGGGTTGTACTCGTCTGGGGGCTTAGGGCTCGTCCTGCATTCGGGATGGATCTAGTGCTAGTATTCATGCAAGGTATCAGGAAAATAGCTGTAGTGGACCGACTAGAGCCCATGGTTTACAGGTCAACGTCGGATTCATAAAGTCCTTGGTCCTTATACTGGGCTTTGGACTATCCAAACAAGCTTCCATATAGAGAGCTCTTCAAACTAGGTCTCGATTATCGAATCAGGGTTGAATAAGGTGTTGAATAAGGGTGTGGATAATGTTGACTTTTCATAACGGGCTTCTACTTTAGCAAGAAATACGTGGGCTTGATCCCCTATTATAAATAGGGATACATAGGCACATTGTTAGGGATTGGACGTTGAGAGCCCCCACCAACTAAAAAACCCTTACAATCTTAGCCCCTAATATTCAACAACCACCACACTCCGCTAACTTTTCAGGTAAAAATCATCATCCTAGATCTTGATTATGAAGATGGACCTCAAATTTTGTTGTTACCAAATTCCTCCATCAACAAATTGGTGCTAGAAGGAGGGGCAAATCCACATCTCAGGAGGAAAGATGCTACATCTTATTTAGGGTTTAAAAAAATAGTCATGGTGGACATTAAAGGCGGCACTAGAAAACATCAAAGGGGGAGATATTGAAAAAGATTTGTATGGGTTTTTGGGATTCAATAGGTTATGGTTCTCATCATGGTTTGAAGTATATGGTCTCAAGTAAGACTTAGTGGTTGATGGATAATCGATTTTGGAGTCAAAATAGAAGAAAATTTGTATGTATTCTATTTTCAAGTGGAGAAACCCAAAAAAGGTCTGGACAACTGAGTTAATAGAAGTGGCACTCATCTCTCAATTCTCTTAAGACATGCCTTCCAGGTACAATCAAACTTTCTTGATATATTTTTGTTGTTGGTTGTATTGTTTCACATATTGATTTTTATAGGAAGAAACGGATGAATAAGGGGGGTATGAATAATTTTGATGATAGAAATTGTTATTCAGCATGATAACTGGAGGCCTGGTAGTGAAGTTGTGAGGGGTATTGATGATGTTCATAATAGAGCATATGCTTATAATTAATGGAGGTTAAAGAAACGAAGGTTGTATTAACGGAGGTTATAGCAATCGAGTTTGCTTCTAACAACACCACTAGGGGTCGACGTCAAGGCCGATCCCCCCCTCGTGAAAGAAGGGAAGAAGAAATTCATGAGTTCAATTTTATTTAGTTAAATTTTATTGAAGGCCCTTCCAGGGTTAAACTTTTATTAAAGGTGCATCATGGACATTTTTTTTTGGAAATCTCTTATTTGGTAAAATTTTATTGAAGACCATCAATGGGTAAAATTTTATTGAAGGCCCTTTATGAGTAAATTTTTTGTTAAAGACCCTCAATGTGTAAAATTTTATTGAATGCTCTTCATGGGTTAAATTTTATTGAAGACCCTTCATTGAGTAAAATATTATTTAAGACCTTTCATGGGGTAAAATTTTTATTGAAGGTCCTTCCTAGGGTAAAAATTTATTGAATGCCCTTCATGGTAAAAATATTATTGAAGGCCCTTTGAGTTACAATTTTATTGAAAACCTTTCAAGAAGAATAATGGGTAATATGATTATTGTGATGAAGGGACCTAAAAATTGGAGAATAAGGGGTTAGGAATGATTTTGGTGATGATGATAACTAGAAACCTAGAAATTGGAGAATAAGGGGTTAGGAATGATTTTGGTGATGATGATAACTAAGGACCTAGAAATTGGAGAATAAGGGGTATGAATGATAATCGTGATGGGGATTTTCGTGATGTTATTAGCCCCTACGGGGTATTCTCATGGCATATTAACCTCAAATATTTTAATATTTTTATTTGATTTGAGTAATTATTATGCGAGTTCACGGATTAAATGAAGCCTTATTATTGAAATCTTACATGTTCTTATAAGACTCACCAAACTTTTTGTCATCATGATTTTCTCGAATTTGAGCCCTACCAATTTAAAGCGTTGTTCTAATGGACTATTCTTATGTAAAGGAGAACTCCTTGAATCTTAGTTAGTGTCACATGTTCACTAGGGCGAAATCCCAAGATAACGAATGAAGTCATCCATGTAGCGGTAATTAATTTCTCTAAGGAAGGAAAACACTGATCATCGAATTGGAGAATTGATCTTGATATGACTAATACTCAGGAAAGACAAATTATAATCGCTTATCCAATTTAAAAGAAGTTTCAAAATATATGTCTCGATGTGAGATATCTTGGTACGAGATGCACCGATATGAAATTTCCCAAATATGATATGCCTCTTAGGGAGAAGTATCAACTCGAGATGCCCCATTGATGGATATTTTTTAAAGGATTCCTTTGCATGGGATGACTCTAGCTTATAGAGATGCCACTCATTGGATGATTCTGAAAGGTTTGAGTTAATTTTCGCATTTAAATTAATCGCACTCATTGTTTGCATAACATTCATTATGCTCATTGCATGCATAATATTCACATTTTGAAATCTCTCATGGGTTGGTTTTTAATGAAGGCCCTTAAGGGTTAATTTTTCATTAAGTTTTTTTATGAGTTTAATTTTTATTGAAGACTCTGAGGGATTAACTTTTATTGAAGGTCATAGTAGTTTAATTTTTATTGAAAATTTTTTCACACTAAGTGCATGCATAATATTCTTTGAATGTACAATAAATATTAAGAAAACTTGAAGGAGGTGATTAAATAAGGTGTTGCATTAATATGCTGATAATTGGAATAACTAGTTGTATACGTACGGCGTGTATATATTTGTATATTTGTGTTTGCTTATTGTGGGGAGATAAATATGACTATGGTTATACATTTGAAGAGGATAATGTGGAGTTTTGGGTTAAAATTTTATTGAAGACCTTTCATGGGTTAAAATTTTATTGGTGGTCCTTCATTAGTTGAAATTTTATTGAATGCCCTTCATGGGTTAAAATTTTATTACTGACCTTTCATTGTTTAAAATTTGATTGACGGTTGGGGGGTCTGAAGAACTATGCTTGTTGATGGAGTTATTTAATGCATGCCTAATAAAAAAAATAGAGGTATATTTTCTCAATGGGTTTGTTTTAATTGTTTCTATTATTATCTTGACATATATTAAATATCAATGTGGAGATTTGGTTTGATAATGGAAGGTAGTTATAATGTAATAAAGAAGCATGTAGACACATGGTGTGCCTAAATCTCATAGTGTAGCCATATTAGACTTGAACATATTATATGATGATGCAAAGGAGTTACAAGGAGGGTTATTTTTACATGGCACGTCGTAAAAATTATTATTATGCGTGAAATATTTGAAGAGTATGTGGAGTACATAATTTTAGAGGAAACGAATGGAAGATGTAGAAATAAGTATATTGATGGTAATATTATTACGTCACACTCTAGCATGAAATTTGGTGATGAAGAAGTTGAATATTTAATTCCTCTTATATTTACAATATTGCAAGTAATTGGGGGTAGTTGTTATGCCCAAATTTCAACATGTGTTATTTTTTATGGGCCAATATTTATTGGGATGAATTTATAGTTGTTCGGGTGGATTATTATTTCTGTTATTAAAGGCCCTCTCGGATTAATCATTACTGAATGCCCTCCGGGGTTAATTGTTGAAGGTACTCTGAGGTTAATTATTGAAAACCATTGCTCTGTACTCCACGAGTTGTCCTCGGTGGGGAGCTTTAGGTTGGAGCTGACCTCAGCATGGAAGACCATTTCCTTGTACTTAGACCGGTTTTCCTCGTCTGGGGCCTTAGGGCGCGTCCTGCATTTGGGGTGGATCTAGTGCTAGCCTCCAGTCAAGGTATCCGGGAAATAGCTGTAGTGGACCGACTAGAGTCCATGGTTTTCGGGTCAACGTCGGATTCATGAAGTCCTTGGGCCTTATACTGGGTTTTGGACTATCCAAAAAAGCCTCCATGTAGAGACCTCTTTCAACTAGGTTTCGATTATCTAATCAGGGTTAATTAAGGTGTTGAATAAGGGGTGGATAAGGTGGACTTTTCCTAACGGGCTTCTACTTCAGTAAGAACTACGTGAGCTTATTCCCTTATTATAAATAGGGGTACGTAGGCACATTGTTAGGGATTGGACGTTGAGAGTCCCCACCAACTAAAAAACCCTAACAATCTCCGCCCCCAATATTCAACAACAACCATTGTTAGGGGTTGGACATAGACACATCTTAATTATGACGATGAACCTCAAATTTTGTTATTACCAAATTCCTTCTTCAACCATGGTAATAATTGAATGGCGTTCAACTTCTTCAAAAATATTTATGTTCGATATGCCAAAAGTATTACTACCTTCGTTCCATCCAATTGTTTACATTTCAAAGAGAAGGTCCGACACGCATTTTAAGATGCATATAAAGTATAGTTTCATAACTTATTTTAAAATATATTTTTTTCTGAATAAAAATTTAATGTTTAAATTTTTATTCAGAAAAAAATAATTTAAAAATGAGTTATAGAACTATATTTTATATGCACATTAAAATGCTGTCGGACCTTCTCTTCGAAACGTAGACAATTGGGTGGGACGGAGGGAGTATTATTTTAAAAGTAACAGTTTTTATATATTTTTTAATTACTAAGAGTCTCGTTTTTAATTTAATCATCCAAAATAATAATCAATTTTTGAGATCGATGCATCCCCACAATTACAATTATCATATTGTATTTAATATCGAATATTCAACAACCACCACAATCTGACGACTGTTCAAGTAAAAAACACTGTCCTAAATCTTGATTATGACGATGGACCTCCAATTTTGTTGTTACCAAATTTCTCCATCAATAATGAGTAATAATTGAAAGGCATTGAACTTCAAAAATATTTATGTTCGATATGCCAAAAGTATTATTATTTTAAAAGTAAAAGTTTATATATATATTTTAATTACTAAGAGTCTCGTTTTTAATTTAATCATCCAAAATAATAATCAATTTTTGAGATCGATGCATCCCCACAATTACAATTATCATATTGTATTTAATATCGAATATCAACATTTAAAAGAAAGTTTTACGCAGTATCACATAAACACACAACCTGCAATCATAAATAAAATATAAAGTTATATTTTAAAATTAAAAAATTAAAGCATTTTAACTACTAACTTTATAAATAATAATATCTTTGCACCAACCATAAAATTCAAAGTTGGCCAACCTACGGTCAGAGGAAAAATCAGCAGGTCAAAGGGTCTAAGAATAGATAGCTACGTGAACGACTAAAATCTGTGTCAAAGAAAAAACGGATAAAAACGGTGCACATGGTAGCAACTCATATACGCCACTCTATGGTGGCTTATTTTAAATTTTAAATGTAACTAATTTCTTATTTTCTTGGCCAAGAAGAGCCCACCCCTCACAAATTGTTGTCTCGGGCGGCATATATAGATTTGGCGTTTACTGTATATTATTAGTACCATGTGTTTTGACGATCGGGAAAGCTTAGGAAATATTTGAATACTCTGTCCTTTCTAAATAGTCGTGGTTTGATTTAAATTTACATATTTTAAAGAATTTTTATCACTAATTTTAAGAATTTATATTATATAACAAAAATGATTATTCACAAAATTTCATTTAAACGAAAAAAAATATTCTTTTAATATTGAAACTAGTTTAATAAGCCGCGTTTCGCAGCGGCATTATAATATATTTTTAAATTATATTTCAAAATTAAAAATATTTAACATATACATAATTATAATATATTATATTCCATAAATTAGTTAAAAAATATTTATGATTCTAAATCAAATAAAAATTTCAAAATATAAATGTGTATTATAATTCATAACTTATTATTTTTTATGATATATCAAAATTAGTCAAATATCTCATAACATCTAAATAAACATTAATAAAATTATATGAAAATTAGATCATATATTTTAAATTTTAGCATGAAACCCTCTTATAGCTTGTAAATGATATAAAATAGCAAGTTATTATCATCTGTACTAACCTTGTGTTGCAGGAAATTAGCTTACTAATATTTATTATCAGTATAACAGGTTATGTATAACAAGCTAACATCAGGAAGACAGGTCCTTCCAGCAACCTGTTACGGGAAGCTCAAAAATTGTTTGGATAAACAAGGAAGTACGAATTTCAAGGAGATTAATTATGATCTTCAGTTGTACGAGCTTATCTAATATATATATATATATATATATATATATATATATATATATATGTACATATTATATTAGAGCTCAAACTATATTTATCCAAATCTATTTTCCTATTCAAACTTGGTTTCCTAATTTATAGGAGTTGGATTTTATTCAAAGTCTAGCTTTAACCAACTCTTATCTATATTATTCAAACTCATATTGAAGGTTGTTTTAAACGTTTATATTATCTTCAACTATCCTCCATATTCGTAGTGTTGACTGAGTAAGTTGAATTACTTTAACAAATATGAACGTTGAGTTTTCAAACGTTAATGTTGTTTTGATAATTTGAACGTTAATCATTCTTTTATATATATATATATATATATATATATATATATATATATATATATATATATACACTTCGTGTGTATAAAAAACTTCTTCACCAAGCGAAGACGAACTGATTTGCTAAATTCATACACACAGATTTCAACTCAAAACTTTTCTTAGATAACATCTTTGGAGCTCTAGTATTTTACATACTTATATATATACGTCAGAAAGTTTATAGTTTGAGTTGTATTAATTCATTTACTTGTGTTTTTAGTTGTAATTGATTTGTGGCTGGATATCTGAGCTTGTGAAACAGGGTTTGAGAACTAGAAGTTAGAGAAGTCTGTACTAGGGTAGTATAGAGCTTAGAGAGCAGGAGAGTTTAAGGAACAAAGGTTTCAGCAAGCTAGTATCAGTTGCAAGGGTTGAAGGAAGGAATATTATTGTAATCTTCTAATCGTGGTTTATAGTGATTAATAATATTCTCTCTTACCAGTTGGTAGGGAACCATGAGGTAGACCAATAGGGATAGGGGTCGAACCTGGCTAAAAGATCTGGTGTTATTTACTTTTTTTTTGTACTACATTGCATATAGTAGCTAGCATACAGTGAACTGAAATTGAAATTAGCTAGTTGAGAGGTTAGTAACCCTAATATTTAAAATTGGTCATTATTAGCCATAACACATATTCACCCCACTCTGGGTGTACATTTTCAAGAATATGTAATTTATAATTTTGCGAATATATTGGTGTCGTTAATACGTGTTTCAAACCTTTAATTATATGAGGACATATGAACTCAAATTTATGTAGTAGTACGTAAATAATTCTTTCTTCCAATTTTTTCTAACAATTATACATAGAAATAACACGTCAAATTTATACGATAGTGATCTATATCGGCTAGTACTTATTACTACTTTTAAATTTTTTAATGTTATAATTCTGATAAAATAAGAAGGTACAATAATATATTAACTTTTTCATCCATTAAAGTCATGTCAAGACTAAATTGATCTTGTGTTTATGTATTGACTGACTCCTGCATCATGTATACTGAGATAATTCATTCTTTCAACCTTTTCAGAACAGTTATACATGGAAATAACACGTTAAACTTACACGATTGTATTTTATATCAGCTAGTACTTGCAACTACGTACTTTTAAAATTTTAAATGTTATGTTGGATCAAATCAAGCCTACTCTATGTTATTATCTATTTTGATATAACATGTTGGGAACTTCTGTAATAGGGTAGCGACAGACATTTCAATGTATTGCTGCAATTAGAAGTATGATCAAATTGTAATTCCAAGTTGTAATTATAGTCAAAGAATAAAGTCAGTTAGAAGATTCAAAATTGAATCATGCAACAAGACAAAGAAGGCTTATTGAAGAAATAAAGAATGCAGTCTGAGAATTCGACGAAGGCAAATGCTCATTTGAGAAGTCACTCATTGGAGAAGTCAGGAATAAGCAACTGGTCGAGAAGTCTCAAAAAACTCATTGGCTCAGTATTCGATCGAGAAGTTTCCATTCGAGAAGTCAAGATATTGAAGTCAATCGAGTAGTGTGAAAATGATACACATTCGAGAAGTCTAGTAAATCAATTCGAGAAGTCAGCTAAAGGAACATTCGAGAAGTGGTAGAGCTGAATCAATCGAGAAGTCTAAGCTTCAAGTATCTATTCGAGAAGTCTAGACTAATCGAGAAGTCATCAAAAGAAATATGCAATCGAGAAGTCTAGTCATTCGAGAATCAAGCCATTCAATGACTAATTGAGAAGTCACAGCAAGTACTCAATCAATAAGTCAATCACCATGACTTCTTGAAGTAATTTCAACAGAGTACTCGACTGTTCCAAAGAGCTATTTTCAAGGAGAATTGCAGAAGAGAAAGACAGATAATTTGCAGCTCTGTCTTTGCAGGATAAGTCAAGCCTGTGGGGATAGAGACAAGTCTATAATGAAGCTGGGAAGATAGTCAAGACAAATGACAGAAGATATAAGGATGAACGTAGCAGACTGTCAAAACAAGTATTAGCTAGAAATAGATTGTTTGTCAAATGTAAAGTATTTCTTGTCTATTTCTAGTTTTAGCTAAACTGTCTTTTGTGAGCATGTGCCATAGGATATGTTGTCTATATACTTTATGCACAGCTTCATTAGACAGTGTCTTCGAATCTGTATCAATAGTATTCATACCTTGTAATCTTCCAAGAACAAGAAGATGAAATTCAGTTTGAATTTCATATTGTAGCAAAGTTCTTTCTAATACAGTTAGATTGAAAGTTACATCTTGTGTTTACTTTATTTATTTTCATATGCTTTTATAAACACTTAACTTGTTTCAACAGATTATAATTCAATCAATCAAACAGTTCATCACAGTTCTATAAATTGAAAAGAAGGGTAAAAGTTTTGAAATATACATTCACCCCTCCCCTCTATAAATTTCTGGGAATCCTAATTTCTAACAAGTGGTATCAGAGCTAGGCTGTTAAGAAACATATAGTTTAAAAGATTTAGATGAGTTCTCAGAAGCTAAGCAGTATAAAGATTCTTTCTTTTGATAGAGAAAACTATAACTTGTGGAAGAGAAAAATGTTGATGGTCATAAAGGCTACAAACTCCATGTACCCAGATATATTGAAGAATGGCCCTTTCATGCCAGTAACCATGGTTCCTGAAACTACAAGTGGTTCTGAAGTTATCCCTGCAACATGGATAACTAAGGATCCATCTCAGTACACAAATACAGAAAAGGAGAAGGTGTCTCTTGAAAATAGTCTAATGCTCATACTAATAGAGTCACTAAACATTGTCATGCATAAAAATATTGTCAACTGAACATCTGTAAAACATATATGGGAAACAATAAAAATTCTGTGTGAAGGAACTGAAGAGGTAAGGGAAAATCAAAGGCAACTTTTTATTTCATAGTATGATGCCTTTATGTCAAAACCAAATGAAGGCATAACAGAAGTATTTAAGAGATTCAACAAACTCATCAATGACCTTCAAATTCATGGAAAATACTATGAAACAATGGAGAAAAACATTAAGTTCTTGTTGACTTTCCAAGAATACCTAGAGCATAAAATCTCTGCAATAAAAGAAGGAAGAGATCTAACAAAACTTCCACTTGAGACTCTCTATGGAATCCTAAAGATATATGAACTTGAGTTCTATCAAAAGAAGGCCATTTTAGCAAATAGAGGAAAAATGGCAAATGTCTCAAATGCCTTGGTTGCAAAGGAACCTTCAAAAATTGAGAAGACTGGAACAAGCAGAAAGTTGAAAGCTGAAGAACTCAAAGAACATGAACAGGAAGAGAAGGACTCTGTCAAGAGTGAATCAGGGGAAGAAGATTTCTACACCATTGAAGAACTTGAAGGCATGGACAACAAAATCATGGCCTTCATGGCAAAGAAATTTGGAAACTTGAGGTTCAAAAGAAACTAAAATTTTAAACTAAGACCAAACTTCAAATCTTCAAGCAAAGGAAAGAATCCAACAAGAAGTAATACCAATGGAGGGTATAAAACTGGAATAGTTGATAGATCTAAAATAAGATGCTATAACTGCAATGAGCTTGGACACTTTGCAACAGAATGTAGAAAACATAAAGCAATCAAGAAGGATAAAGATTACTTGGAATTGGAAGCCAAATATGAAGCTCTCCTCAAAAAGCAGACATGAAAGGCTTATATTGTTGAAGGAAAATGCTGGGATAACAAATATGAAGATGATGAGGGGGAATATGGGAATCTGGCACTCATGGCCAACTCACATGATGAAGCTTCATCCTCAAATTCTCAGGTACCTTCATTAGTCTCACTTGACATGTCAAATTCTCAATATAAGAAAACTGTGGAAGAATTGAGCATTGAAATGTTTAATATGCATACCATTATGATTGCTGTATATGAGGAAATTGTTAGGTTGCTTAAAGCTAATGATGAACTAATTGCTAGGAATGAGACCTTAGAATTATCTTTGATAACTCTGGAAAACTTTAAACAGGAGAATGAGTATCTCAAAAACAAAGTTGTGTGTTCTGAGCAAATTGAAAAATTTCTTAAAACAAATCTCTGAAAATGAATTGAAAATCAAATCTTATCAAAACTCAGCTACTATTATTCAAGAATTTCATGAGAAGCATAAGGAAAACTCTAGGATTTGAGTTATTTTTTATTATGATAATCTCAAAAAGAAGAAATCTGTTCTAACAAAAGGCAAGAAAGTTGAAATCCTTGGAAATCATCACATTTTGAAAAATGTTAAGGAACCAATTTTTAAGAAAGCAACTGTTGAACTTGATGAGGATAGTATGGTCATCAAAAATAGTTGGATGATGAGGATAAGGAAATGACAAAGAATAATATTCTCTATGTTGAAAAAGAAGAACCAATAATCAAAGCCAAGTCCATTCCTGCTAAAGCTGAACCAAAACAAAATATTCAAAAAATTAACACCATGCATGCCAAAAAGAAAAAGGCAAATAGGAATGGAAAGATAGGCATTAACAAACACAACAATTATGCACCTGTTCATAATGCACCTAGGAAGATTTGTAAAAACTGTGGTTCAACAAATCATCTTACTCATATGTGCAAGAAACCTGTTGTTAAAAATGCTGAATTTACTTTTGGTTATGTAAAACCTTTGATGCATGATGATCATAAATTCTGTGACAAATTTGATTATATGCCATATAACATGAATGTCATGAATACTTGCTTTAGGCTCAGGAAATAGTTTGTTGATGGATGCATGAGTCAGAACCTGAATATCAACAGCCCTAGGCCTAAGAATGCTAGTCCTGTTAAACATAGAAAACTTTCCATGTCACCTAAGCATGCATCCAGTTCTGGAAGTACTAATCAAGCTAAAAATCATAAATATGAAAGCATGCATGTTCAAGTGACTAAGAATGACAAAAACAGGAATGACATTTATGTAAATAAGCATAAAGGACCCAATCTTGTTTGGGTACCAAAGAAAACTTGATTTATTTGTGTTTGCAGGGCACAGGTAAGAAGAAGGTCATGTAGATCTTGGATAGTGGATGTTCAAGGCATATGAATGGTGACAAGGCCTTGCTGTCACAATTCAAAGATGAGGCTGGCCCAATGGTAACCTTTGGAGACAACAACATTGGTTTCACCATGGGATATGACAAATTAATTCATGAAAATGTTTTAATTGAAGATGTAGCCCTGGTCAGTGGTTTGAAGCATAATCTACTCAGCATCACTCAATTCTGCAACAAAGATTTGAAGGTGGAGTTTGACAAAGAATTGTGCCTCATATCACACAGAAAGACCAAGGAGATTGCTCTGCAAGGAGTAAGAAAAAGAAGCCTGTTTGTAGCAGATTTGGATTCTTCAAACAAGGAGAAGATTTGTTGTTTCTATACCAAGGCCTTAGAAAATGAAAGTCTGCTTTGGCACAAGAGATTGTCTCACTTAAATCTCAAAAACATTAATTCTCTAGTTAAAAGAAAATTAGTGAAGAACTTGCCCTCACTTGAATTCTACATAGAATGATTGTGTGAGGCATGTCAAAAAGGAAAAATGAGGAGATCAAGTCACAAGAGTAAGGAATTTACATCAATTATCAAACCACTGTAATTGATTCATATAGATTTATTTGGACTAGTAAATGTCATGTCTTTGCTCTAGTCATGGTTGATGATTTTTCAAAATATACTTGGGTATAATTTTTGCACTCAAAAGATGAAACCCCTGAAGTTATAATCAAAAACTTGAGAAGATTAGACAAAGGCCATACACCAGTAGTAGCCATAAGAAGTGATAATGGAACAGAATTCAAAAATGTTATACTCAATGAATTCTGTAAAAAGAATGGAATCACTCACCAATTCTCAGCCCCAAGAACTCCACAACAGAATGCAGTGGTTGAGAGAAAGAACATGACTCTTATTGAAGCTGCAAGAACCATGTTAGTAGAATCAAATCTACCAACTAGTTTTTGGGTTGAAGCTGTTAGAATTGCATGTTACACTCAAAACAAAACACTCATCACAAAATAAGTTAGAAAGACTCCCTATCACATCATGACAAATAGAAGACCATTTGTAAAGTACATGCATGTGTTTGGAATAAAATGCTTTGTTCACAAGGATGATGCCAACAACCTTGGGAAGTTTGAAGCAAAGGCATATAAATGAATCTTTGTGGGATACTCTTTGGATAAAATTGTCTATAGAGCATATATAATTGATCAACAAAAGGTTATGGGAAGTATGAATGTGACATTTTATGATTTCAAGTTCCCTGCAATGAATTTAGAAGCTGAAGATTGTGACACCATGAGGTTTGAAAATGAGACGGAGCTTGATATTTTTGCAACTAAAAATGTTAACACCCATGAAGAGTCACATGTAGATATCTCACATGGAACAAATGAGGAAATAGAAAATGAAGATTACAGTCATATTCAACTTGAGAATTCTCCACACAACCCTAGCATCAACTTAGGGGGAGATTCTCAAGGATCTGCAACAAATGGAAACAACTTCAATCAGGAGAAAACATGTTCAAATGATAAAAATGGAGCTCACCAAACCAAATGGAATAGAGCTCACACAGTTGGTCAAATCATTGGAAATCTTGATGAAGGTGTGAGGACAAAAAGAGCAACTATGAATGAATGTCTATTTGCTTGCTTTCTGTCTCAAAATGAGCCAAAAAGAATTGAAAAAGTAATTTTGGATCTAGACTGGATAATTTCCATGTAAGAGGAATTGAATCAATTTGTGAGAAACAATGTTTGGGAATTAGTGTCACCTCTAAAGGATAGATCAGTAATTGGCACTAAGTAGATCTACAGGAACAAAATGGATGGACATGGAATTGTGATAAGGAACAAGGCAAGGTTGGTTGCAAAAGGGTATTCACAAGAATAAGGCATTGACTATGATGAAACTTTTGCTCATGTTGCAAGATTGGAAGCAATTAGAATTTTTCTAGCCTTTGCAGCACATTCAAACTTCAAAGTCTATCAAATGGATGTTAAAAGTGCATTTCTCAATGGTGAATTAGAAGATGAAGTATATGTGCAAAAACCACCTGACTTTGAAGATCCAAACTTTCTAGACTTTATTTACAGACTCATCAAAGCATTGTATGAACTCAAACAAGCCCCTAGAGCATGGTATGACACTCTTTCAAAAAAATTTCTTGAGAATCAATTCACTAGAGGAACAATTGACAAAACTCTTTTCTACAAGAAGCATGGTGATGATATCATACTAGTTCAAATCTATGTGAATAATATCATTTTTGGATCTACAAATGAAAAACTATGTCAAAGGTTCTCCAAGCTAATGCAAAGTGAATATGCGATGAACATGATGGGAGATCTCAATTATTTTCTAGGCCTTCAAATAAGTCAAAGGTCAGATGGAATTTTTATAAGTCAAACTAAATACATCAATGACTTACTCAAGAGGTTTGATATGCAAGATTGCTCAACTGCCAAGACTCCAATGTCTACAGCTACAAAACTTGATGAATATAAGAAAGGAAAGAGTGTAGACATAAAGACCTACAGAGGAATAATTGGTTCTCTTCTCTATCTCATAGCTAGCAGACCTAACATTATGTTCTCTACATGTCTATGTGCATGATTTCAGGCAAATCCCAAGGAATTTCATATTATTGCTGTCAAAAGGATTCTGAGATACCTCAAAGGAACACCTTTCATGGGGTTATGGTACCCTAAAGAAACAGGATTCAACCTAGTTGGATATTCAGATGCTAATTTTACTGGATGCAGAGTTGATAGAAAAAGCACCTTAGGAAGCTGTCAATTTCTTGGACAGAGATTGGTGTCCTGGTTTAGCAAAAAGCAACAATCAGTTTCTACTTCCACAGCTGAGGCTGAATATATTACTGCTCGAACTTGTTGTGCTCAAGTGCTTTGGATCAGGAATCAACTAAGGGACTATGGACTAATGTTAGAAGGAATTCATATCATGTGTGACAATACTAGTGCCATCTCAATTGTTACCAATCCAGTCAATCATTCCAAGACAAAGCATATTGATATAAGGTACCATTTCATAAGGGAACATGCAGAAAATGAAGTGATTAAATTATTCTATGTTCCTACACAAAAACAGGTTGCTGATATATTTACTAAACCACTTGATGAAGCCACCTTCAACAGGTTGGTTAATGAAATTGGAATGCTAAATTCTTCAAATTAAGTGGCCAAATAAATATATCTTTCCAACTGTTGCAACAATTGTTTCACAGACATGAACCTAAATGATTTATCGAAGTGAAACAAAACTGGTGTATATTTATTAATATATCAGTTATATTTTTGTACATTATTTTACTTAAAATTATTTTGTAAAAACTAACTTGAAACTATTTCTTTGTTCTGAAGCAGCCTAAAATGAATTATTATACTTGTGCATTGTTAAATAAAAAGTGTGATAATTAAAATTTCAGGAATATCAATCATACACATTTCTCATTTTAAGATGAATAAATAAATTTTATTTATCTAAGAAATAAGGTTTGTAAATTATTATTTTGTTTTCCAAGTGAAAATAGAATAATCTTTCCAAAAAAAAAAACTGGAGTTTGTGATTAAGTTGCCATCCTTTGTGACTTCTCGACTAGGTATAATTCCTGGGTTCTCGGTTAATGGTAAACAGAGTTCTCGAATAATGATTTAAAACAGTTCTCGATTGGTTTTGTTGAGTTCTCAATCAGTGTATTTTTTGAGTTCTCGATCAATAGAGTTCTCGATTTCCTTGAGTTCTCGAATGATTTAGTTCTCGAATGGTTTAAATTTGCTTCACTGAGTTCTCGAATGATACACTTCTCGAATCATATATACATGAGAGGTCTCGATCAGATTCTGACAGTTCTCTACTAAAAACAACTTTACTCATTTTATGAGTTCTCGATCATACAAAATCGATTATTATTCTAGTCGAGTTGTCTAAGTAATATAAATAGCAAAGTAGAACTAACATTTTATTTCTACACTTAATTACAAACTCAAAGAAACTCTTGCTTCTATTCTCTCTAAAACCTTTGATTCTTCTTTTCTCTCTTTCTATACACAACTCTATGGCGTCTTCTAACTCTAAATTTGCAACTGAAGTGTGTGTAATTCGTGAAACTAATTTTCTCGCCATTGCAAGAGATGCAGATGCCAAGGGGCAGTATAAATGCTTCACTAGGTTTCTCCTTGATTCCTATCTGAATGAAGCTCTGTTTGCAAATCCCACACTATATCTCGACATTCTTGAGCAGTGTTAGATGACTGCAAACTGGGAAAATATAGCTTCGGAGGATCGTAGGTCAAAAGTAGTTGTCACCTGCAAAATTCAAGGAGAGGACATAAGTTTTGATGAAGATGATGTGAACAAAAGTTTGAAAGTGCCAACAGAGGAATTTAATGAAGAACCTACTGAAAATGATCTTCTAGACTTTCTGGATTTCATTAGGTATTCTGATACTGTGGAGAAAGGAGCTGAGAAGTTCAAGCTGGGAAAAATAAACAAGAAATTCATGAGGAAGGAGTGGTCATTCCTGTTTAACACTATCCTAAGAGTTTTGACCTGAAGAAAAACAGGGTTTGACCAGATAAGCCTCATTGCCATGAAGCTAGCCTACTCATTGGCATACAACCAAAAGCTCAATGTTGGAAAGCTAGTTCTTGGGGAACTCATAATCAGGATTCCCAAGAAAGGTAATGAGATTTTCTTCCCTCGTTTTATTCAATTAATTCTCAATCATAAAAATGCTAGTTTAATTGAATTGCCTGGGATGAACAAACAAAGAATTGGGTACTCCAAATCCATGTCGAAAATCATTTTTGCATCATTGGATAGTAGAAACACAGTTAATGTACCTCTTCTAATTACACTTCACATGGGGAGTGTATTTAGAGGGTACCCACTTGTGTAGCCTACATATGGTTATCTTCAAACAGTGGGAGGTCCTAAGATGGCAGTAGAACCAAGTGCACCTAACCCAAGGACTTCTAACCCAACTGAAAACCTTTCTTCAAAATCATTAGATGTTAGTGAACCAACCTCCACATCCTCTCAACAGGATGTGGTTGCAAAGAAGAAAAGGGAGAAACCGGTTAGCAAGAAAAGAAATTTCAATGCAATAGTAAAAAATGAAGAAAAAATTGATGAGTCACCTGTGGAACCTTTAACAAGGAGGAAAAAGAATAAAAAGGCCACAACAGACCATTCTACATCCTCCCAAAAGGATGTAGAGATTAATAAGGGATTAAACCTGCTTCTAGGTGCACTTTCTCAATAAGGTGCATCTATTGAAATTGGGAGTCAGCCCACTCCGCCTTGTAAAGAGTCTACACCATTGCAGGAACTCACTCCTGTCAATGAAGAAGTTCTAGTAGAAAAGGAAATACAAAATGCACAGGTAGGGACTTCTACTGAAACTTCCCCATTTTCTCAGGGGAGTTACCAACACTCACAACTACTCACAATCTCTCTCCTATTCCTCAAATTTCTTCTCAACCAAATGTGTCTAGCCAAACACATGACGTTGTTGATCATCAGGACTTCTCTTTCCCTGGTGAGCCATACTCAAGTGACTTGGTGCATGAAACCTTGTTCACCACTCAGGAAACACATTTAGATGTGATGGAATGCATGTTGAGGCATATCTTGATGACACCATCAAAACCACAGAGGCTTCAGGAGATTTTACTTCAGACTCTATGGTGGCTGAGGCATATACAAGCCAAGTGTCTTCACAGACATTGGATAATCTAGGGGACCTTCACACCATGCAAATGGCATCCCCTGGACACTCCCCAGTCATTCAAAGAATGTCTCCTTAGGAGAAATCACTTATCCATCCAGTGTCTAGAGAATCATCTGAGAAATTGGATGAAGAAATAGATACTGAGGGGACCACTGTAAAAAGTGGCCCTAGCTCTCACTCTTTGTCACAATGGCTGAAACCTGTTCAATATGACAGGGAATCAGGACCATTATCACTTGGTGGGTCACTTTCTGATGAAAATTTAAAAGAGGTACATGGAGATCTGTTAGAAGGTTTCTATCATATAGCTCAACAACTCATCACCTCACATTTGCCAAATAAGGATTATGCTGCAATCATGCTGGAATATGCCAAGGACCAAGAGGATATCAAAGAGAAAAATGCTGATATGGATGAAGATGGAGAAGCCAATATTGATACCTGGTTGGACAACAAAAACACTGTGAGCATGGAAGTGATGTTGCAGTGGATGAGATAGAAATATCTCACTTTTCTTGGATCATGTGAGGAGACTTTCACCCCAACTCCCATTTATGATGCTATACATGAGGCAGCCAAAGTTCAAATGCAATCTAATGATTATCTTGTAAGGGGTTTTCAATTAGAAATAGTTGAGCATAGAGCCAAAATGGAGAGGGTTTTGAAAGGAATTGAAGACAAATTGAGGTCTGGAGGAATTTATGGAAACATATCAAGATGTGAGTCTGGAAAATCACCACTTCTCCACTCAAAATTTGATGCAATGGAGAAATCCTTCAAAGAAATGGTAAATAGCAATATAGCCATCCTTGAAAATCAGAGAATAATTAATAATATGGTTGGAGTGCTCTACATACACAGACATGCAGATAGGTTGCCTGCAGATGTACCCCTTCATACCTTGTCACCACTTCAAGTGGATATTTATTATCAATCCAAGGCTAAGGATGAAGCTGCTAAGGGCAAGACAATTGCTGATTTGAATGCCAAATTTGAATCCCTCTCTTCTACTATTTCTACAATTGTGTCTAGTGTGAGCACTCTCCAAAAGGATAACAGTGTTCGTGTTTTTAAAGAGACAATCTCTGACCTTCGAGTCAATTTCCAAGACAAACTCAACCGCTTTTCTCACTGAAGTTTTGAAGAAGCTAGAAGAACCACCTCCAGTTAATACTCTTGAAATAGAAGCTAGAGATATAGTGAAGGCAAGGTTGGAGCAGAAAGAGGAAGAGATAAAAAAAGCATTACCCCGAAACAAGATCTAAACACAAGCAAGACTCAGTACAAAGAAGCAGAAGATCATAGAATTATTTGTTCAGGCTAGAGGAACAAACTTCTATTGTACACAAGAAATCTGGAAATGTAAAATCTAATCCTGTTTTCCCAGTTGCACAAGTAGAAGGGGGGTTGAATACTTATGTCTTTTCTGCCTGATTTAAAATTAACTCAATATCAATAAACAGATATGAATTAAGAACAAAGATCAAACACAAAGATATGAATAAGTCTGTTTGTATTATTGATTTGTAAATACAAAACTCTCTTAGGGTGAAAACCCTAGCAGCTTCTCTGTGTTTATCACAGCAACTCTCTCTATTTCTATGCACTCATAAAATTTTACTCAGACAAATTATGCTTCGAATTCCACACATTNTTTACAATTAGGTTACATAGAGTTTATATAGAGAGCTGCCTATCAGCTAATAACAGAAAGATAAATTATAATAGGAATAGAATTCCTAATTATTAGTTGACAGTGTCCTTTT